>JAOWAY010294329.1:0-15521 GCA_028565895.1 Goniobranchus geometricus | reverse complement strand
AGAGAGAGAGAGAGAGAGAGAGAGAGAGAGAGAGAGAGAGAGAGAGAGAGAGAGAGGACGTGCGGGGAATACGCCAAAGGACTTGTCGGAGAAAGTAAAAGAAAAAGGCTGATTTCTGTCCACTGTGTCCTGCTGTATAACGTGGGCTTCGTAAATTGCAAATTATGATTCTCTTCCCCCCCTTCCAACCCACGCCACCCCATTCCCCATCGGCATTTCAAGAGCCAGAGTGTCTTATCCTGCTATATCAAAGCATGCTTTGTTTTACTACTTAAGACCGTCGCCATTATTTCTGGGTCCTCATAATTTATTATTATGACTTCACACAGGAGTTGCAACGTTATACCTGTCCAATTTAATGCATCTTCCACTCACGCCATAGACTACCACAGCAGGGCTGATAGTTTAAACGATAAATTAATCCAGACAAGACAAAGTGCATGATAACTGAGAGGGTGACTGAGTTACTTAGTTACAAGCACTTAGTCCCTCCCGTGCGGTGGCACGTCGGGACCGTCAAAAGTCTCCATGGAGCCCCGTCGCGAGTTGATTCTAGCTGATTCTTCAGCCTCCTTCCACAAAAGTCATCTCTCTTTCAGTACTTTCAGATCCCTTTCAACAGTCTGTCTCCGTGTCAACTTTGGCTCTCCCTTTCTTACGTTGATCAGAGGGTTTCCATTTCATAGGGAATCGTTCTGTGGCTCAATCTTTGTACGCGTCATGCCATTTCGATCTGCGCTTTTCTGTCGCACCTGTTTTGTTCGTGCCTTCATCATTTCTCATTTTTGTATTTTCATGTTACACCTTTATTATCTTTCGTAAGCAGTGTCTATGAAACCCAATTCTTTTTGCAATCATCTTTATACATTGACCAAGTTTCACTACCATATCATAGCACTGGGACCACTGAGGCATTTGTTATCGTGTAGGCTTTTTCATGGGCTTCTGATTCAGTCGGAATATTTGAAAACGAAAAATAAACTTACATGTCGGCGATTATGATTTATAATCGCTGGAGTGCCATATCTTAAGGCTGGTTGAGAGTTTGAGTCAATATGAATTTCAGTTCAAATCAATTTCATTACCGTTAAAAAGACAACAAACAAAAACAACAACAACAAAACCCAAAGTTGAACACACTTCTCTTGCTCCTTCGTTCTCTCGCTGCAGCCTTTACATAGCACTTCGGTTCCTCGACCGCTTTTCCATCTCATGTCAGGACATACCAGTATTTCTGGGCTCTTCCAGGAGGCCTCCTCTCCAGCGTGAGTTTGGTATGCCTATGTTTTGTCTTGTTTTCTTTTTTTCCCCTTTTATTTGTTGTTGTTTTTGTTGTTGTTGTTTGTTGAGGTTTTTGTTGTTGTTGTTGTTGTTGTTGTTGTTGTTGTTGTTGTTGTTGTTGATGATGATGATGTTGTTTGTTGAGGCTGGTGTTGGTGTTTTGTTTTCGGTTTGTTTGTTTTGTTTTGGTTTTGGTTTGTATTGTTGATGTTGTTTTGTTTTTGTTTTGTTTTGTGTCTTTCTAGCGTCTGTGTTTAGTTTGTAGTTTGTTGCCATTTTTGGTCCAAAATTTGTCACAAAAATGGCAAAAGTTGTCATAAAAGTTGCCATGAATTTTCAAGCGACATAGAAATATGGTATGAGAAGAAATTTATCAAAATAGGTTGGTTTACATAAGTTATTATAACACAAAACCAACAAGGCTTTCAATTTGTCTTTATTCAGTCGTCGTCTTTTGTTCGAAAAAAATCGCCGAAATCATTCTCAGGCGTGCAGAAGCCTTTTTCTGGTCATACCTATTTCTTCCCAAGCCGATGAAGTTTGAAGAATGGGAGGGGAGGTAAGTATGACATTCTCAGAAACGTCTCGATGTCAACAAACCTTGTCCATCTCCGCCTAGTTCTAGTGCCGTAGTCGTAGATCTAACCAAGAATCAAATCTTTATTTGATATATAGACATTCTATAAGATAGATTCTATTTCTTAGATCTAGTTATAGAGATAGGTAGGAAGGATAGTAGGTCTATATTAAAGCTCACACAGAAAAGATCTAGAATAGAATCTAGATTCAAGAATTAGATCGAGAGATTCAGAATCCATATCTCTAAAACTAAAACATCAATGCTTAGGCTACATGATCGAAATTTTCCGTCTTATCTGACAGATTTCATCACACCCCAATAGGTCAATCAGATCTTCTTTTCAAAGTATATCTGTCAAACACATTACAAAATTTAAATCATATGGGTGAAGGCTCTTTTGTTTATAATACGACCCTGCCTGATGTACGGAATGGCCTGCCTGACTCTTAAACTTAAAGACATTGCGACAATTTTAACACTTTTAAAAGCAATTTGAAACTCATTTGTTAAAATCACATAACAGTTCATGTCCTTTTTTATGTTGCCCATCTCTCCATTTGTATTCTTTCACAAAATAGCTTGCACATGTAGATATATATACATATATTCCTAGATCATAAACATTATATTTACATTTTTAAATGAAGCCAATAAGTCATTATTTAATTATTCATTTTAAGATTATTATTATCATTGATTCTTCTTATCTTCTTCTTCTTCTTCATATTCTTTTAGCTTATTCATCTCACAAGATGTCATCACAGCAGATTTCTCATCTTATGCCAGTCTTGTTCAAATCACATTCTCCTCTCTCACAATACCTGTCACCATCCTCCTTATATTTATATCGACATACCCTACTTTACTTTTGATCAGTCTATGCTGACAGCGTTATCTTTAGCATTCTCTTTCAATTATTCTTGTCTTTCATCCAAGGCACTAGTTAGAGACGCCCTTTGTTCCTTATGAGCTAATTCAGCAGAATGGGCTTTTCCTACCCAATCTCACCTTTTCCTTTACCCTTCCCCCCCCCCTCCCCCCTTTTATAATGAGGCATTTATGTAAAAATGAATGCTCATGCTCACAGATTTTCATCACCAGAATTATGAAAATTTATAAGATAATTTCTTTTGTTAAATGACATTTTTGCTTTTCATCATTCCTTTAGACTTCTCCCAACTTCTAATTTTCCGTGAAACAGCTCAGATTACTCATAATGCCTCTCATAATTAATGATTCACCTGCAGTTAACTGTAATGAGCCAGCCACCTTCATCAAAAGTTATCCTCATTTTCAGGTAATGTATTAAAACAAAGTTATCCTTATATATACCGTGGGACTTCTCTAATAATGACTTCTGTAAATAAGGAAACCCTACAAATCGAAATGAAAGTCTATAAAACAGGATGTTAAATTAATCCATGTCCCTAATCTGGACAAGACTCCCAACAAATTGGGACAATTTTTTTCAGTTATTAAGAAATCCTAAACAATTTAATTTTCGCATTTTCTCCACAAGAGTTCATATAATATTAAATACTGATTTCTGTCCTATTATGAAAAAATTGGACAAACAAGAAAAAAGATTAGCAGATTTCAATGGCTTGATCATTAAAACTGATAACTTGACATTCTGCAACCTTGACCAACATGTGTGTGATTGAGATTGTTAAATTGGTGAAACTAAATCCAGTGTGTCATCTGCATCCAAAGAGTAGGCTTATACTCATCTCTGGTAAAATGAGTCTGCCACATTGCTGATCAATGCCATTTGTGAATTCTGAGGGGATGGCCTTATTGCTGAAAGAATCTTTGCAGACCAATCAAAATGAGAGACAAATACACCCTTATATGCATGTCTGTCAATCTGCAAGGCATTAAGCAAAGTGGTCCGATGTGGGTTAGGTGATACAATTATTGTGGGCTCCTGCAGTTATCTCTTTGCCTGTAGCAGGATTGCATGTATATGTGAATCAGACAAATTAAAAATAAAAATGCATCACTGCCAAATTTAGAAACCCAGGCAATCAGGAAACGAAATGCATGCATGTATGAAATAGAGAAATTGAAAATGAAAATCCATTTACCTGTGACAAATATGAAAATTCAGGTTATCAGGACACCTTTTCAATCTCCTAAGGGTGTCCCAATTAGAGGGTTCCTACTATTCTTTGTATTCTGCCTTTCATTTTCTTGACCTCTTTATTTCTCTTTCTCTCTCTTCCATTAAAAAAGTATTTTGTAAATTTCGGATTGTTTATAACATTATTTTTCTTCTGGTTTTATCTTGATATTCTATGAATGTGTTTGAGACATTTAACCCTTTGAACTATCACTTTAAGTAAAATAATACTGTTGTGAATATGATGAACTATGGCTTCCCCTGCTGATAAAAGAACTTATTCGATCAATTATTACTATATCAAAATTTGATTTTGATACAGCAATTAAATCTGAAAAGCCAAAGTCTAATGTGATCATAATTTAAGACATACTTTACCTAAAAAAGATAAAATCCTTAAAGGGGAAATAGTTGATTGCTTAGCTTCATTGGTACATCATTTGAATTTTTTGTCTTTCTCTAAAATCTCTTACAAAATTTATCACAAATGATTTGATCAATACTGTTGAGCGCAGAATATTACAAGAAGCATTCATTCTTACACAGGAATTATCAATCAACTTTCTAAAACAAGAAGTAAGAGAGGTTGGTCCTAAAGAGCTCCTGTATATCGGACAAAGAGAAGTTGCTGGAACATCAACTGATGATGGTAATGATTTTAGATAATTCTCTCATTTTTTTATTCATATAATATAGTGCACCCCATTTTTAGGAACGTTATTTCAACAAAACCAACAGTTAAATGGGACGATCTCTTGGGAGCAGAATCCTTTCTACATAATTGTCACAGGTTATATGGCATGGTCCATAGCTTTAATGGAACTCAAAATTGGGAAATGTTAAACATTGACTCACAAAACGGAGTCAAAATTGCTTTGGTGGTAAATCTTACCCACAGAAGTATGTGTACTGAATTAATTCTGATACCTTTCACACCATGTAGTTGTTTTAACAACAGACGTTGTCCATTGCTGTAAGATAGATGTTTAGTGTCAACACACAATAGACCCTGGTTACCTGGTCAATTCAAATAATGTACCGTAATCTTAAACCTACGTGCAGATTGACAAAGGAGTGTCAAAGACACCACGAGGACACAAATGCAAATTGAGGGTGGTCAATCACCAAGGTAAACAGAAAGCTCACTGTCGGACAAGCCCTGCCCCCTGTCATCACAGTGAATGCCAAGTGATCTGATAGGTTGCAGGTTGAAATATCCTAGGTAGGGGTGAGGGTGAATTTTGGCCATGCCTTTAGACTTACAGCCATGGAAAGAGTGGCATAGATGTCTGGTCTTGACAGTGGAGATTCTTGGGCACTAGAGGTATCATCTTGAATGCAATATTGACAATGCTTTACTAATTCAGCAATTGACAATAGAAGGAGGTCAAGAGGAAAGCCGCTTAATTGGAAAGATTAATTATAAACTGCGATGTTCTGTTTAAGCAGCGTGGACTTACATATTATGTAAAGGGAGTGTTAATGATAATGTGGGCTTGATTTGGGGATAGTGATGGTTTTCAATTATGCTTTAACTCATCATTCTTGACTTTTCAAAAAGGGCAGTATTTAAACCTTGATACATATAATATGACAGATGTCCATTTAATGTCCTGATTTCTTTTTTTGTGGAAAGGCTTTTATTTTAATTCATCTTTTCCTCATAAATGAACTTAAAATATTTGTCTGCTTTTATATGTATTTGCTGTAAAGATCAAAGCTTTTTTTTTAAATCATGCAGTAGTTTTAAAATATTCTCCTCATAAAACTTACTCAAAAGGGCATAACTAAACTGTTGTACAATATTTCCAAAGAATCCGATTTCATTCACTGTGTAACAATTTCCCATGTACCTTAATTATAAAAGGTTTCTTAGATAAACAGATAGAACAGAACATGATTTTAATTGCTAGATTCTTATTTTTTTGGCGTCACAGTTTATTAGTAGACATTTTGCTTAGTAAACCATCTCATTCAAATACTGTTGGGGGTGGTGTGAAGTTGAGTCCTTTGGAAAGGCTCTTTATTCACATTTTCTCACCACACTCAGGGGTAAAATGAGTTCATATGGCCCCTAACAGGACCCTTGAATATCGCAGTACATAAAAAGCTCTCCTTAAAAAGTTCTCCTTATTTCGTTGTTGAGAGTAGAGGATAGAAAAGATTTCCCTTTACCTTTCTTATTTAGATCTATTTACTTTTTCCTAATTTTTTTGTTTCTGTCAATTTAATTATTTTGGCTTGATATATTATATTTTGCCTTTCTCTTCCAAATATTCAGATTGTATAAGCATCTTAGGATCAGAGGATGCAACAACATGCCACATTGCTGTCTTACGTCATTCAGGTATGTCTCATGAAAGTCTGTAAAATGAAAAATTAACATATCAACGTAGATTGTAGGAGAGTTCCATCATCAAGCCCCTGAAATCTTGAACCCTTTCAATTGTCCACTTCCCTTGTGTCTCAGTACTTTGATTTTTCTCCCATCTAGATAAAATGTTCACTTAGTTTGAGATGGCTACTATCTCTTAAGATAGTGTATTGTTTTGATTTTATATTTCTGTTATTTTTTTAAGTTTATGTTGGTTGTAAATGGTTAATGCTAATGCAAATTTTGACCTTCAAGAAATAATATCGTGACCTTCGGCTGATATTAATTATTTACTCTGATGAAAGATTTTTCGACATTATTCTTAAAGATATGTTTGTACAGGGAGGTGGGGGAATGCCATTATTTTCCAACTTTATAAGAAAAGAAAAAATGCTTCATCTTAGGTGTAACTTAAGGATAATTATGCCTTTATAAAGAATACTATGAAGTGTGATTTTTCCCAGTTTTAGTCTCACAGCCACCCTTTAATTAAAACCAAAAACAGCAAACCTTACTTTATTGCTCTGGCAAGCTTCTTTGGAATGCTATCCCCAGGAGCGTAGCTGCCCAGACATGCCGATGGTAAGCAGTTCTGTCCAAAGCGAATCTTCAAAACTTAGCGATGCTCATCCTTCTGCTACCTTCTCAGCCATCCTCTTGTTTTTTTACCTTTTATCCTTCTTCTGTCATGATTTTTACATGAAAAAAATGAAAGTAAACCAGTAAGAATTGCATGACAATTTCCAAATGGCATGGCTGGATACAGCACAACTAAATAGATATTTTGCGTTTCATTTTTGTCTGAAATACAGGTTCAGGAGCCACAAGTCTTATCCATTTTGATGGATGTGAAATAGTAAAAGGCCTTAAAACCATGATTTCCATTGTGAAACAACACACTCCTGACTACTCTACAGGAAGGTAATTTTGCCAATCAAAGACATAAGAATGTTTAATCATGTTCTGTGAATGAAGCCCAAATAAATTAATCAATTTCTCTCCAATAAATGTTCTAAAGAATGGTTGATTATATTTTCAAGTCATTTTATCATTGCTTGCATACATTAAATTAAAGTTTGTCTTTAGTCTTTCAGTTTGCTCTCAACCTATATGCATGTGAGGGATTTAGAAATCTAGGAAACCAAAATTTGTTCCGAGAAGACCTAACCCATAAAAATCTACAGAATAAGAAATTACGTCTTCCTAGAAGAATGTAATGAACTTCCTACTCAAGTTGAAACTTCTAACAGCATAGAGAGTTTCAATAATAATTGTAAGATACTGTGGAAGCTTCAAGCATGAAGTTTCAGCCCTAAAAGGAAGAAGAAGAAGAGGAGGATTAAGCAAAAACACAAATTTGCTTGGCACAGTTTTGCTGTCTCAAACAACTGCATGTTTTGACTGACACAAAATTTTATAAAAGCCCTTCTGAAAAAGGCATTTCTCACTTCTCCACCTATTAAGATGTACAAATCAGAAAGTCAAAGAACATTTTATCTTTAAGCTGTACTTTCTCTCCCCCCCCCCCCTTGCTTTTAAGTGAGTAGTAGGTAGGTTTCTGCTATCATTTGGGGGTAATTGCTTTCCTTAATTATCAACTTTTTTTTTCTTTTTTCATACCACTAAACCTACTCCTTTGCCCTAACATTATCAGCCCAGACTATTTTTCACACACAGACTATTCCTGCATTAGTTTATTCAGGATATCAAGTTCTCACTCGTCATCATCTTTTCCTCAGATTGGAACTCCATCTTTATGGAGGGTTTCTTGACAAGAAGAAAAACTCCCATGAAGTTTGCAGAAAAATTTTAAGTAAGTAGCCATATGTATATAACTTACATACTTTTATCCAAAACAGTCCTTTTGTGCATGAAGGATAAAGGGACAAAAGTTAACCATTCCATCTTATTATTCACTCAAACTTTAAAAAGAAAAGGAAGAAAGAAAGAAAGACATACCACTGTATCTTTTTTATTTCTGAATTGATATTTGAACACTTCAATCATCCATGCTTGAAGTTGATGACAAATAAATCCCCTCATATGAGGAAGATCATTCTTCTCTTTAACTTTTTTTCTATTTTACTCTAGCTATTTGTATGCTTGAGGAAAAAACTGCACTTTTCCTACCAAAGATGCAATTTGTATCAATATTTATAGCTGTTGAGGGCATTGATAGTCAAGCAACTCACTAGCATATCCATTTTTCTTGTATGATGAGGGTTTTGTTTTTTTTTCTATCAGATCACTAATAAGGTGTAATCTTATTCATCATCACTATAAGTTTTAATATCCTAGTTAAGAGATATAGATTTAAAAAGAAAAAAAGGACACAATCATCAGGGAGCCCAGCAAGAAATCATGACAGCCCCTGAACTCCAGCGCACGGCAACACGAAAGCCAAAAATACACATTACTGTGGGTATCAACAAACAATATGAGCCTACCACACTTGCAAGGCCCTCCTACAGTTACAGCCAAATCTAGCCTAGGCCTACATTCTACCTACCACACTTGCCAAGCCCTCCTACAGCCAAATCTAGTCTAGGCCTAGATTCTATCTACCACACTTGCGAAGCCCTCCTACAGCCAAATCTAGCCTAGGCCTAGGTTCTACCTACCACACTTGCGAAGCCCTCCTCCAGCCAAATCTAGCCTAGGCCTAGATTCTGCCTACCACACTTGCAAAGCCCTCCTCCAGCCAAATCTAGCCTAGGCCTAGATTCTAACTACCACACTTGCAAAGCCCTCCTCCAGCCAAATCTAGATCTAGCCTAGGCCTAGATTCTATCTGCCACACTTGCCAAGCCTTCCTCCAGCCAAATCTAGCCTAGACCTAGATTCTACCTACCACACTTGCGAAGTCCCCCTACAACCAAATCTAGTCTAGGCCTAGATTCTACCTACCACGCTTGCGAAGCCATCCTTCAGCCAAATCTAGTCTAGGCCTAGATTCTATCTACCACACCCTCGAAGCCCCCCTACAGCCAAATCTACGCCTAGATTCTATCTACCACACTTGCGAAGCCCTCATAAAGCCAAATCTAGTCTGGGCCTAGATTCTATCGACCACACTCGCAAAGCCCTCCTGCAGCCAAATCTAGGCCTAGATTCTATCTATCACACATGCGAAGCCATCCTACAGCCAAATATATAGCTCGGTCTAGGCCTAGATTCTATGCAAAGCCCTCCTGCAGCCAAATCTAGGCCTAGATTCTATCTATCACACATGCGAAGTCATCCTACAGCCAAATATATAGCTCGGTCTAGGCCTAGATTCTATTACCACACTCGCAAAGCCCTCCTGCAGCCAAATCTAGGCCTAGATTCTAGGCTATCAATCACACTTGCGAAGCCATCCAGCAGTCAAATCACAACTTACACGTGAGTTACCGTTTCCCGCCACGCTCGAGTCTGCATCTAGTTCTATAAATAGCCAACAATGTGTAGGCCGCCTTTGTGATGAAACCAGAGAAGCGAAACTGGCTCATCGTACATCCCGCGGTTCGCATTTTACGACGTCCGACGTCGCGGAGATCTCGTTCTGCTCAGTCGCGGACATAGGATTTCAAAATCAACCGGGACCGCGGATAATTTTCGAGGCTGTCGCTGCCGCGGAAGTCTGGACTCCCTGAACAAAGCATGTTCAGGGTAAAAAAAAAAAAGTTACAAAGATAATATTTATCAGAAGTCTAATCAACTAGCTCGTCTCATAACCAGGAAGGACTAAATCCGAAATTTGAAATAGCTCAGTACAACATCAGGGATGATCTCTGCGCTGTTTACTCTTAACACAATGAACCCTAACCTTTGTTGAGTAGAAAGTATCACTTAGGTCGCTCGATTTCATTTTATCAACAAGTCCTAGATGGCACAGGCATTTGATGGTGTTGGGAGATTTTGTTGGGTAACATATTCATGAAAATTAATGACTGTAATAAGCATCTCAACCATTATTTACCTGAGCTGATGATGACAAAGTTCTCTTTGCTCTTTCACAAGCTGTGCGTAGACGTCTCACAGCACGTTTACTCTCACTAATGTCTTTCTTGTGTTTGCGCTTGAATTCTTGGATAAAATGATTGACCAGTCTATTGTCAAAATCTTCTCCACCCAAATGAGTGTCTCCATTGGTTGATTTCACTTCAAAGATGCCATCTTCAATGGTCAGAATCGAAACATCAAAAGTGCCGCCACCAAGATCAAAGATCAGCACATGTCTCTCAGCACCAGCCTAAAGGAAAAACAATCATAAAAGATGACCAACTGAAGCTGAATGAAATGATCAAATAATATAATCAACGTATGCATGAAAACTTAAAAGTATTTACTAAGTCTTTCCATCATGCTTTTACCTTTTTGTCAAGACCATATGCAATGGCAGCAGCTGTGGGCTCATTGATAATTCTCAAGACATTAAGACCAGCAATAGTACCAGCATCTTTTGTGGCCTGACGCTGAGAGTCATTGAAATAGGCAGGAACAGTAACAACAGCATCTGTCACAGTCTGATGAAAAGAAAAATAAGACAAATAATTTTTACAAAAATCTGTAAGACCTAACAATGAAGACTATATCTGACATAAATACTGCAATGCAAGCAGGGTTGAAGAAGATATCTTTGCCCTTTCAGCAAAATCTGTGCTCTTCTGAACAAACAGAGGTTGACAAGAAAAGACCTGACCAACAGGTCACTCAATATCAGTGATGTGGCTAACATTGGCCAGCTGGCTGCCATCTAACTTGCTCCCTTTGAAAGGCTAACACATGCATAAGAAAAAAACAACAAAGGCCATTACTCACGTTGTCCTGACCATACTAGCCTTGACAAAGGCAAATTCATTTCGACAGACACTATCACCTTCTCATAAATATAGCCTATGTCTATTCTAAGCAACCATGGATGAACCAAAATGATTTATTAAACAGCAAGACATATGCACTAATTATGACTCCCAAACAAATTATCTGATCCCAAGACCAGACCATAGAAGCATGGAGGGATATTGAATGCTACTTTTGAAACTCAGTGGAATTGGAATTGATCAGAATGGTTAGTCCCTGCATGTGTCAGCTGCATGGCTTTTTTTTTTTTTTTTTTTTTTTTAAAGAGATTTCCACTTCCCTCTTTATATGGCCCGTATGACTAAATAGTGGACTTTCCATGGGTCGATTTCTTTCTACATCCCCAAAATAGCCTTGTCTGCTATTTAGTAGTCTGGTGGTCATGCTACACCTCTCTGTTGAGGAACCTGGGACCTCCTTGGGAAGGAGCTATTGTATTGATTTATGAATAGTCATGCTCTGAAGCTTCTATTCACATAGGTTTATAATTTAATGGCTTGGCATTAAAAAAAGCTGAGATGAATGCAATTTATAAAAAGCTGTTGTGACTACAAAAATATCAGGACATTGAAAGTGTAACAAGACAGCAGAGATTGCGTGGCAACTTGTTAACTTCCCGGTTCAACGCTCCATCCACTAGTTTCACGTTTACAAGAGTCAAGAACAACTGCAGGGATGTAAATGATATTTTTAAAAATTCTCTGAAAATCAACTAGCAGGGTCCGCAGGCCGTACATGCCCCGGTAGGGTCAAGGGACAACGCCCCAAGTGGGAGGTATACGAAAAATGAGAATCTGAATCTTCCACAAATTTTCATTGATCAGCCATGATCAAAAAGGTCTCTTTCTACATCTAAATGTAGACTTATCTAGAATCTGAGAATCCAGATTCAAGATCTAGGGGGATCTGGATTAGAAGATAAAAGTCTCTGGATTAAACATAGATCTAAATCTAAGATTTGTCGGCTAATTTTGAAATAAATACTCCTAAACTTAGAGGAGCAAATGAGGTAGATCTATACTGTATAGAGAGATCTGCGCCACTGATTTGACAGACAACACGCTTCTGTCTGCTCGTTTCATGCCGGTGTCAACGCTGTTTAAGCAATGAACATTTGTTAACTGATGAAAACAATAAATTACCTCGGAATAAGAATTCTGTCTATTAAATTTGATCGCTTGTAGCTTCCTTTAGATAGGGGACCTAGGC
Source organism: Goniobranchus geometricus (assembly GCA_028565895.1). Classification (NCBI taxonomy): domain Eukaryota; kingdom Metazoa; phylum Mollusca; class Gastropoda; order Nudibranchia; family Chromodorididae; genus Goniobranchus; species Goniobranchus geometricus. The sequence continues at coordinate 3,110 of JAOWAY010294329.1, read as the reverse complement.
TAGACAAGATAGCACAGTACCTTAGCAGACCAGTCCATCCACCAAGCTCAGCTCTCGATTCAATTTCCATGAATCAAGTTCACTCACTTCCTGAGCACAGGCTCAACAACTACAAAGTCGTAGAGATGGCATCCGATATTTTCTCAGAATCTCCAGAGATTAGCAGACCTACTATATCTAAGTTTTTCCGAGATTCTTAATGTTGAAAGATGACTACTCTTTATGGAAAAGTATACGTCTCAGCCAACTTCTACTCATATAAATAGAAGTAATCGACAAAACACTGCAGCACGTTAGGCCTATAAAAGACTTTCATAAGTTTTATTGTTCAAGTAATAAAAGCGATAAGACTTTGACAGTGATTAGACTGTCACAGAGAGAGAAATTACAAAGAAAAAAATCTTAGTGATTTACATCCCAGCAACTGATCTACTTATATAAAAACAAGAACTGCAGAGGTAGCAGCAACTTGTATGCAAAATGGCAGAAACCTTTTAGTGAGTGGAAAAGTAGCACCACTTGTTTCCTCAATCAAATAAACAAGTAAAGACTTCTAGATGTCCAATGTGATCACATTTCAGTACACTCTAAGAATTTTAATGAAAGTACATTAAAAATGTTTTGATGAGGAAGATGCTTTTGCGTTGCAATCCTATTTTGGAACTAACATGATTCAATCACATGTAGGTAAAAAGTGGAATAGTGGCATGTTGTGCTATTCAGCGGAATAATGAAGCCAAAAGATACAGGCCTTTAATGGCTGGCCGATCAAAAATCTAAAATGAAATAATTACTCATAACAGTCTTAACACAAAGACAAACCTGTCCCAAATAAGCCTCTGCTGTCTCCTTCATCTTAGTGAGAACCATGGATGAAATTTCCTCAGGGTAAAAAGTCTTGGTTTCTCCCTTATAGACAACCTGGAGTTTAGGTTTCCCGCCCTCATTGATAACTCTGAAAGGCCAGTGCTTGATGTCAGATGCAACAGTTGAGTCATCAAAACGACGTCCAATCAACCTCTTTGCATCTGTATTGAAAAATAAAGAAACATCTTTCTTTAACAATGTCAAATAATTGCTTTTGGATGGAAGTTCAATTAAATGAAAAAAGGACAGGTCTATTGTCATGAAACTTTATTAACCTCAAAGGGCTGCTTTAAAAGTACAGTCAATGCCACTTAATCTCAACACAGTGGAAGCTAGTTAAAAACTCCCAAAAATTAGTCATAATGAAACCATTTACATGCAATAAGACCAACAACTCTTCATTCCGGGTTTAACGGGCTTTGGGTCATCAAGATGACTTGAACTATGACCTAATTAAATTTGGGTTGGTTTTTGGGGGTGTTTAGATTTTTCTATTTCTTTTTTTAATGCAATTTTCCGTTTCCTTCGGTTTTTCGGCTTCCTTTTTCATCTTCACTGTTTAGTCTCTTTTATGAAAAGATACCATGTCATTATGAAGGAGTGAGTGTCGCTTTCTGTCTCACATAGTAACACTGTTGCATCCATTTGAAAAACTGTATCCTATATCAAAGAACTCAAATCATGTCCTTAATGGAAATATGTTGTAGTGATCTCTCTTCAGTTCTAATTACATGTATCTGAAACATGCTGCAACCATCCTGTGACCTTTTCTGTAGAATTCAGTTAATCGATTTTTAAAAATCATGTATAAGCGGAAATTGTGACCAATCGCTAGATCATAGGTAGATTCTTTCATAGTAATCTAGATTGCTATATCTAGTTTTTGAAAGGCATGGAATCTACTGAAATTAATAAGCTGTGATGATTGAAAGACACAGAAGATAGCAATATTACCCTCTTGTCATTTCTGCACTTCCATAGGGCTGTTATTTTGACACCAGGCCTACTGTGATAATAGCTATTTTCATTTGAAGAATATTCTTTCTCATGATAAATGCACTAGAGTTGGAGATATGTATTTACAAATTTGTGAAGAAGCCATCTTGATTTACCGCACCTCTTCCACTGCACTTTCAAGTCAAGACAATGTGACCTATTTTCTAACTCCTCAATTGTCTTAAATGATTCCAGATATTTTATTGGCATGATCATTTATGAAGGAATACATTTCTCCATAAGTATTTAGAAAATTATGTCAAATTTGTAAGCACGTGTAATGAATGCAACATAAAATCTGGGTTTCATCCTTGACTGCGCTGGATAATTTGGTCATGCTTATTTGGTAATGACGCATTCATTTATAAAAATACATGCTGTTAGGCACAGAATTGGCAATATTATGGCTGGAGAAGAAAAAAGGGATTAAAGATGGCAATTGCTAAGAATACATGAAGATAAAATCAAATACTGTAAGAGTTGAATATCTTCAAGTTTCATTAGATAACAAAAAACTAACTTGCTAATTTTTCCTGAAAAAAGAACCATCTACCATTAATGCCGAGAGAATTTGGCTCGCAATTTGGAAAGGGTAAAAAAGCTTAGGCTACATACCAAACACTGTATTTTCAGGGTTCATTGCCACCTGATTTTTGGCAGCATCGCCGATGAGTCGCTCATTATCGGTGAAAGCAACATAGCTTGGCGTGGTTCGGTTTCCCTGGTCATTGGCAATGATCTCAACTTTTCCATGCTGGAACACACCCACGCACGAGTAGGTGGTTCCCAGATCAATTCCGACTGCTGGAGCCTTAGACATGGTATCTGAAGAAATACAATCACCTCAGTTACTTGAAAGCAACTAAAGCAGGAACTGGGAAAACTTGTATTATTGTAAACGATATAAATCTATGTGTGATTGTCAATCATGATGACATAAATTCATGCAGTCTTAAAATGCTTTAAGATGCTAATTAATGACGACTCTCCAAAGCCTAGGTGAAGGTGCTTGCACCGTAACGTAACATGACTGGTACGCTCCTTTCTCCAGCTACATCGTTTTTATGATGCAGCATGACCCCAGGGGAGAAATTCCATATCAACCCCAAATCAACTTATTCTATATAGGATAGATTTCCTTTCGTAATTGACAGTAAATTAATTGAATCTATTATACAGAGTTTAGGCATAATTTCAACAGCGAAATAAGAAACGTGAGTTGATGAGTGCCAATAGAAAATTGCTAC
>JAOWAY010293218.1:0-15525 GCA_028565895.1 Goniobranchus geometricus | reverse complement strand
GCCAATTCAGCGCACATCCACAATAAGTTCCTGCAAAGCGCTTATGTGTGTATTTATTACTCTATGATGATGAATATTTTGATATTATGCTTATCTTTGTTTATCTAGTCTCCAAACACTAAAGATTTTTGGGCAAAACACAAATGGATCTCTGAAGATGTGAAAAGTTTTTGCCTACCTTTCAACTTTTCATGACAAAGTGGTGAATATGTGAATTTATTATTATGACTAATAATGCAATCTTTTTGATCATGAGGTTGATGTTTTAAAGTACATATTATTATTATTATTATTATACATATAATAAAAGGATTAATTGAGATTTATTATTGTGTCCATCAACAGGACACTCTCTCTCTCTGCCCACACACACACACAAACAAACCAAAGTGGCAAGGCATGATGACTCCTTTGCCTGTTCAAGACATACTCTTTAATGGTCGACTATGGCTAACAAATGCACAAGTAGGCAAATAAACGTCTGGTAGTGTGAACACCTGACAAATGCTACAAAATTCAACTGAGTTTGGGCGCATCTTGGCCGTACCTCATTCCCCCCACCCCACCCTACAGTTGACTTGTAGTAAATTTGTCACATTTTTAAGTTAGAATTATCATCATTATCAATATAAGATTTTCTTTTGTATATAATATGTACACAACCAAAAAGTAGTTGGATGCCCAAGCTTGTATGAATGCCATGTGTATAAAGAAAAACCATGCAAAGCATTGTTTAAAAAAAAAAAAAAGTCATGATGAAAAAAAAGTATTATATTTTTTTTTTAAATTGTACTTTTAAAATGTACAATTACTGTATACAGCTGGATGGATGACGGTTGAACATAATTATGATTATGACGGAGATGATAAATTGAATTTCTGTTTTCAACATTCATTATGACGCATATGTATGTACGTATCAAAATCAAAGAATGACATTTTCTTATTGTAACACATTTCAAAAGGAGAACAGGATTGGGGTGGGGGGAGGACCATGAAATCACGAAACTGGAGCGTGAAGAGAGAAAAAAAAAATGGAGCAGTACAGTTATAAGTTGGTAAGTAAGTAGACCGCAGGGTCAAACATTAAAAAAGAAAAGAAAAGCACGTACAAAAAAAAATAATTTTAAAAGATACGGGAAGAGCTGAAGGGATGGAACAGTCAACAGTAAGTCGCTGAAACTGAAAGATTTAACAAGGAAGAAACACAGGAAGCGGAAGGCTGCTCGAGCGAGTTAGCGTTCACACATTACGTCATCAGTTGGGGGGGGGGGGGTGTTGAACCAGGTCTCAGGTCAATGATGACAAAGGGGAGGGGAGGGTCAAAAATGGCAAATTTTGGATGGTGTAATATGTGGATGCTCCCTTGTGGGAATGACAGCTATTGTTTAGACAACGCTTGTCTTGAGTCATTGGGCGATTCGGTGCAATTTACATGTCCCGTGTCCCAAGTTCTCTATGAACGCACCTTACTTTTATTATCTTATCAAATCTATCAAGTGCCTGTTTACAGGCTGATCAAGCATTCAACAATGATTTCAATCGCAAAAGATCACGAAACAAAGAAAGCATTTCATGTCCCGAGCAGTCGAAAAGAACTCCAAAATATCACACAACCGGAAAGAACAGCTCCCGGCTAGATGCTTTCCTCAACTTCTAAGCCGTTCTAGAAAGGGAATAAAGAAAAACCTCTTCACCAGTCAGTTCACTCAATAAAAAGAACAAACACGACCCCCGCACAATTTGTTGTCCCTAGCAAACAAGGACAAGGCAATCACTGAAATTGAATATTAAATCCTTCGAGCCAATAAAACCAAATTTTACAAAAGTGAGAGATTTTTTTTAAACTGCATTCATACAGTGCCCCTGGTAGGCATACCCAACACAAGAATACCAGCCTAATGTGAGGTACTCTTTTAACTAAAATGAGTGAAGCAATGAAGTGGAAAGCTACCTGTGATAAAGTTGTCGCTCCCAATCCCATGACTGACGCCTTAACCACTTAAGCTTAGACCTAGATTTAGATTCTAGACCCACTGTTGACTGCCTTGGAAAACAATATTCTAAACCTGTACCAGAAGTTGAGTTACATACCATCAGATCTTTCAACAGAGAAAGGATGATTTAAATTCTGAACTTGTCAGATGTTAAAAAAAAAAAAAGCAACATTATAAAACTGAAAAGGCAGCCAAGAAGCATTAAAAAGGTACTGACTGGTTTTCTAAAACAATTTAAGATGTGAAAAATTACAAAAAGTAAGAGTTCTTTCTCCCTGGGCAGTCAGTGGTTGTATATACACCCAATACTACTTTTATCACAAACATTCACAAAGAGAGCCTACCTACCAGACCCGATAAAGAAGCTAAAATGTTTTACTTCAACTTAAAACTGAAATTCAGATAAAGTATCAAAAACAGTTGACTGAACAGATGCAAGAAATTCAAAGACCTTCACAATGATTCTAGAAAGTTCACTGGCACTGTAAAATAAATTTACCATATACTTTATCATTGGACCAACATTTAAGGACTTTCAGAGGTGATTCTTTCTGGCAGTCCTGGCTATATTTTGAATGGATCTATCCCTTCGCATAACCCATGGACCCGAACACATTTCTAAACATCACAAAAAAATAATCTCTGTGCCAACATTTCAATAAATTGAAAGAGTGAATGTTTCAATCAAGACTTAGGCCGTGAATGTAGAAAAAGCATTTTTGCGCATACGCGCAGATCTGAGAAAGTGAAAGCAGAACTCCTTTATATATTACCTTTGCCGCATAGGACCAAAACTTCGCAGCGCATACAAAACCTGCCAAAAGCTTTCATATGCGAAGCCTTTTTTTTTTTTTTTTTTTTTTTTTTTTTTGAAGGAATGATCTAATTTTTTCGCGATTTTTGGCAGTCTTGACACCCACAGTGAGTTGGTTCGAGTGAGGCCAATATCTCCATAGGGGTTGACCATACTCAGAATCTGATGTCATTTTTTAATCCGGGGACCAAAAATTTAGGCAAAATTCGAGCAGAAATCAATTTTTGTATAATGAAAAATTAAATTAAAACAGCACGTAACGGGGTTACCGCTTCTGCGAGGATTTTCCACGATGAAAACTACGAGCAAAATATTGCATGTCTTTCAGGAACTGTGTTCAACACAGTAGTGTGTAGATATACGCTGCATGCACTATAAGTAGACTAGATATCTACGGTACCTCTACTTGGCAAGGCATGATGACATGCGGGGAAAAGTATTTGCTATGAAAGCCCTATCTGGAACAGACGATGCATCCTACCGCTCAGATCTGCGCGTATGCGAACATACGCTTTTGTTATGTCCACAGCCTTAAAGTACATAGGTTGAAAAAAAAAAAAAACAGTATCAGTAAGCAATTCCAGCTACTGTAGCATGAACAAAAGTAAAATGAACATTTCAAATTCAGTGATAGCATTTTACAAAACACGTGTGGAAATTTTTTTTTTCTTTAACTTGTGCTTAATTTTGACAAAGTAATGTGATAAGAAAAACTAACCCCCCCCCCTCCTCCCCTCAAGTCATGAGATCCGGACATCACGAGCCGATGCTTCGGTTAAAAAACATAGGACTCGAATGTCTCTTCATAAGAGATTACTTAAATTTCAAGCACATTAATTTTGTAGTTCATGATTTGAAAGTTGATAATCAATCCTAATGACATAGAATACGTTATTGCTTGGCATAGAAAGAGTTAATATGTTAAACTATGAAACAAAACGAATAAAAAAAAAGCCATGCAAAACAATGTCATATCATCAATGCCCTTCTCTAAATGTATACCTCCAAATGTTCAAATGACAATTTTTTTGAGGGAGGGGGATAAACATACCAAGAGTTCCGGGCTATACAAACCGCCCGTGATAAAGAAAAGAAAACAATTTACTAAGAAAGGCGAAGACGGCACAACTACTACTACTGGTAGCACCCCCCCTCCTTTTTTTTTACCACCACTATTACTTATCGCTACTAACTATACTTCTAGCAGTACTAGGCTCCACGCCTTTTTGATTGCTACTACTACAACAGGACTAAATGCTGCAAGAATCAAAATAACAGATATTTTGTACCCCTTTCTATCAGAGGTTGGATGTGTTACAAACCCAGTCAGTCAGTGACCTATAATAGAGTACCATAACATGTGAATGCGGCCTTGTCGGGGAAAGGATTAAGGAGGACTGGTCTGTAAGAATCCTTTTCAGTGTCATGGGTTATGCACAGGGATTCTATTACCATTTTGTTCCAGATATGTAAACAATTTGTTTTTATGAACATTTGACGTTTGAGTCGACTGACTGACAATGACACATAAAGCACTGTTTTAACCTTAGCATTAGCGGCACCAGAATATTAGCCGCAGAAAAAAGCTGCGGCTCTAATAGCACCAAATTCCATATTACGCCGAACATTTTAATCAAGGGAAACGCATCGTTTATAATGCTTTTTGGGGTTTTTAGTTTTAGGACTCTTTTCCACTACAGGGGTCATATCAAAGCCCATGGAAAAAAGTAAGACGAAAAGTTAGATTAAAGTTTAAGGAAAAATAAGAACAGAAGACGGAGAAATAAACTTTCAGATGAAACAAGTAGCTAAAAAGGGAAGCAGGCATCTAAAATAAGCAATAATCATAATATATAACAGTATTCCATAACTAAAAGACTTTATAGCGAGATGATTTACAGACAAAAAAAAAAAAAATCATCTCTAAAAAAAAAAAAACAACAAAAAAAAAACCCCATATCTACTTACTGACGGCCACCAAGCCCCAAACAGTGCCTGCCTGTGCACCGAATAACCACCTTGCGGCCCTTTATGTCAAGTCAAGTTAAAGATGGCACATTTATATAGCAGGCGTTCCACGGCGTACCCAGGCTCACGGAGCTTTACAATGACATTTTACTCATCTGACCAACATCAACCCACAACATTTAGAACAAGCCCTGTGGCCTGTTAGGCGCAAATACATTTTTTGAGACAGCGCTGCCTTAACAGCCAGGTACTCATTCACACCTGAGTCGAGGGAGGTAAGCGTAGTAAAGTGCCTCGCCTAAGAACACAACGCTGCACTGAGCGAGGCTCGAACACACGCGGTCACGCACCCTTGTGTAATGACCCTGTCGAATGCCTTTTGACTCTTGCCTCTTGCTGAGATGTAATCACCACTTACAAAAAAGCTCAAGTCTACCTATACTAAACAGCAAGCCAGCCCAATGGTTTAAGTCAATCAAGACACACAAATTGGGGCTAGCCACCGAATGATGCCTCCTTCCCTCCATTAGCAAAACTCTCCCCCGCTGAGGACATAAAAGAGAGCCCAACAGAAGTAGACAGATGAGAGAAGACGCCCTCACACAACCCTCTCAGTAGAGGACCCCTGAACTACACGGGGAGGTATGTTTAGAGAAAGACACTGACAAATATGAATGAAAATTGGTGCAAATAAAGCCAAGCCTTGATGACCTGCCTTAGAACAAAACCAGAAAAATAAAAAAAATTGAAGTCACAAGCTTCGGGCTAGTGGCTTCGACGTTCAAATTTTGTTTTCATAAATTTCATAAGAAATAACTTTACATTCTCAAACTAAAGTTTCTTCAGAAAGGAGGAGCATTTCCCATAGTCTAAAATGGCTGGGGAAGATAACATTTTCTTATCTTCTCTTCAAACTATGAAAAAGAAACAAACACACAAAACCTATCCTCACCAGTCTTAAAAACTTTCCTGTATCGACACAGTACAAAAGAAGGCAAACACACTTTATACACCATTGGAGAAACCAGACAAACATTTTCACACTTTTGAAGAAACAACACAGTACAAAAGAAGGCAGACAAATTCAGTCTTTCTCACGCTTGGACTTGGAGAAACCAGACATTACAAAAGAAAGCAGACAAAACAGTCATTCTAACCCTTCTAGTAATCAGACATTACAAAAGGAGACAGACAAATTCAATCTTTCTCACCCTTGTTGAAACCAGACCTTACAAAGAAGGCAGACCAGACAAATTCAGTCTTTCAGACCCTTGTAGAAACTAGACCTTACAAAAGGAGGCAGACAAATTCAGTCATTCTAACCCTTAGTATTCAGACATTACAAAAGAAGGCAGACAAATTCAAATTCAGCCTTGCAGAAACCAGACACATTACCAAAGAAGGCAGACACACTTTTCAGACCCTTGTGGAAACCAGAGATTACATAAGAAGGCAGTCAAACTCTTTCATAACATCTAAACCAGACACATAACAAAAAAGGGCAGACAAACAAAAGACTCTTTTCAAAACCTTGCAGAAACCAGACACATGACACAAAAAAAAAGGCAGACAAACCCGTTATTCACACCCTTGCAGAAAGCAGGCAAATCACAAAAAAAGGCACGCAAACAACAAACTCTATCACACACCTTTGACAAAAGTTCAGAAGAGTACGGAAAAGAGTCCCAACGTCTAACTCAACAAGCCCCATGGTAAAGATGATTAGCAATGACTAATGGCGATGATGATGAAAGCATAAAATAGGAAAAATTCAACATCAACCAGAGTCCATCATTAATAATAATAATATGCATGACAGTTGGTGATTTAAACCCTACAAAAATAGATGAATTATAAAAAGATATTTTTGAAATGGCACTGAGAGGAGATGAGATTGCTTCACTTTGCTTTGCTTTTTCACATTGTTGTTGTTTTTTTGTCTTTCATTTGCCCATTGGACAACCCTTCCATGGCAGTCAAAACACGACAATGGCGCATTTCATTTCAATGGACGTGTACATCAGAATTATAACAATATAGAATATATGTGTATATATCTCTTATAGTAATAACAACAGTGAAAGCTGTAGGAAAGTTCAGGACATTGGAAATCATTGTAATCATATAAAGAATATAAAAAAACAAAAACAAGAATTCTGAATTCATTCCTAACATACAGGTGGATCGCTTTATCAGTATATTTTACAGTATGACTCATTAGGTCTATATCCATCAAATCATTTGCAAGCAAATATGTGCGCGCATGCACTCACACATACATATCGTCCCTGCAAGTATCTAAACGCTCAGGTCAGAAATTGAGTCTTGATGTTTTTGGCTCTTTATGACCAGCACACCCACCCCCCAAACAGTTTCATTTACTTTTTTTTTCGTTGTTGTTTGGAAAGGTTTGGTACTCCAAAAATACGGCCATGCAGGAGTAGGCCTACTGAGCCCCTTTCAACCTGACTCGAGTACCGAGCTGCGGTTATATCGGGACCCATCCTGCTTCTTATCCAGAGAAAGATGCGGCTCGATCACCACCGGATCATCAGATGACGAGTGGATCTTTTCTATAAATTGTCCTTTAAAGTGTCTACACCTGCCAGTCTGGAGACAATTGTAGAAGCACTTCTTCTTGTCAAATAAAGCCAAAAATTCACGACCCAATTTCTGACTTACCCATTTAAGAAACTTACTGGGACGATATGCAAACATAAACAAAAGGAAAGAAACCAACAGACAAACTTTACAGTTCAACTAACATTCTAGAGAAATACTCTGAAATGTGGAAGAGTGTAAAAGTTGACTGTAGGCCTTCTACAGAACAATCAAATTAGTCTCATCTATCACATTAACATTCAGTAGCAGCGATGATGTTTCATTCATTTCTACTTTTCTAAAATATTTTTAATTGTGATGATCTACAAAGGAGTGGATTTTTTAAAAGAGTTTTGTTGGTGGGTTAATTTTTTTCTCTCTTGGTTCTTTTTTTTTTTTTTTTAAATCTTTGGGGGCAAAGTTTTACTTTGGAGGTTATATTTTGTTTGTTCTTCAACCAGGAACATTGTATTTTGCCTTGCAAAATCTTACAAGTGTGTTCATCACTAGAAGCAATGATTCCCCAACAAGTCTCTTTTAGTAAGTTTTTTTTTTTAAACCCCTGACATGAGAAGAACCAGAGAAAGCCGCAAATGCTTTCTGGTATTGGTCTGTGGTCAAATCAAGGCATAGCTGAGAACTTGAACATTTCCTCACTTAATGGATTTATGATCACCTCTCTCACAGTCACAGCATAAGGGTGTATTGAGAACTTGAACATGTCCTCACTACCTCCCTTAATGGATCGCCTCTCTCAAAGTCACAGCATAAGGGTATATTGAGAACTTGAACATGTCCTCACTTCCTCCCTTAATGGATTTATGATTGCCTCTCTAACAGTCACAGCATAAGGGTGTATTGAGAACTTGAACATGTCCTCACTACCTCCCTTAATGGATTTATGATCGCCTCTCTCACAGTCACAGCATAAGGGTGTATTGAGAACTTGAACATTCCCTCACTATAAGAATGTATAAGAGTGCAAACCCTAAGACCAAACATAAAATGGGTTTACCTGTAATCATTAATGAACTCTTAAAACAGTATACACTTCTATACATGCGTAATATAATCTCCAAAAAGCAGGTAAAAAAGGGTTTTATCTGGTTCTCGCTGGACCACATTTTTTTTCCTTTCCACGAAACTTGTCTTTTAACAGTAGACACAGATGCATTTGAACGTAATTCAAAGCAAGTTCCATGTCATATGAAGGGCAGGAATGCCTGACATTGCTGAACAAGCGACTTTAAAGTGCTCACAACTTCGGCACTGATGAAAGGAAATGAGTCTAGACAAAGTTAGGTGAGCCAAAGAGTTACTTTAACTCAAATCAGGATCTTCATCGCAGTTAACAACTGAATTTGTATGGTTAAAAAATACTTTTGGAGTTTACAATACTCCAGTCAATTTACATCCAAGCAATATTGGGGTTTTTTTTTGCCCCCTTCACGATTAGATATCTATGTGCCCACTCGAAAAAGAAAGTCTTGTTTAGGTACAAGACAGGTCTGTATTAAATGTCGCAAAAAACTTCAGGGGATATATCTAGCTTCAGCATATCCTGACAAACAGCCATTTTAAATTCTTTTAAACATAATTGATTTTGAAGACAAATGACATTTCTGACCTTTCGTTTTTAGATAAATCTGTGCTATAGGAACCAAAAAAAATTCAGGGAAATAGAAGCCTACTCATCATTTATAGCCATTTCCTTACAAACAGTTATGACAAAAGTCATTTAAAAAACTAGCTTTCACTCATTTAATAATGATTTAATTCTATAACATTAATTGCAGGCCACATTGCATACCTTAAATTTATATTTCGAGAAAGTGGAAACGCTCAGATTTTAGGTCAATAACCATGACCTGCCTTAATGGAACTCTTTTTTCTATAATTTAAAAAAAAAAAGAAAAAAAAGAAGAAGAAAATGGACAGGGAAGAACAGCCAAACCAATGAGATGGCGCATTATTTTAAGTCCATCCTACTTTAGTACCTGTGCTATCAATCGTCCAGCAGGAGCTAATCGTCAGTGAAAATGCCAAACCGTGTATGTCTTCCAGTCAACATTTAACAGGAGATTAAAAAAACAATATTATGTCCAACATTTTTACTTTAACACCGTCCAGATGGGATTCTTAAATGGTGTAACACCTACTTCACCTGACTATTACTCATTTTGATGCATTATTTTGTTTTTATTTACTCGGGCCAACTTACATGGATAGTTTGACCTACCTGTCAATGGAATTTTCTCAGACTTACATGGTTTGGCATTTTCACCAATGTTATGATATTGGGGCACATGTCTTTACCATGAAAGTGGGGTCGAACTTTGACATTTAAACTCTTTTCCAGTAAAAACATAAATCTTTCTAGGGTTACATCATTAGTGTTGTTCTCTAAAGGTACGAATCAATCAAGGATGGAGTCTTTCGACATATACTTTTACAGCGTCGCATAAAACAAAACCAAGACCAAGCCACATTAAATTTCCCCCATCTAAATACAAGGCAAGCACAATCCAATGGGGATTACATTGGTACCCAAATGGGACATTAAACTAAATTGGGCTTAAACATCTAGAGAGTGGCACTGACGAAATGACAGACCTGAAGAAAGACTGTGACATTATAGAACCATACTGCTACTGGTTTGCAACAATACGAATAGAAACAATTAAATCGATTAATTAATTAATACAATCAACAGAATCAATCTGTGAGTATATATTCATCAATAATACCAAAATGAAAATGAGTGAGTCAAAGGAAACAAAGAAAGCCGTGACCACCTCACATAATATAATGACATAATGCCGACAACATTGTGCTGCTTTTGACTATGACCCAGAGAGACAGTGATTAATGAGTAGTACTCCAAAAGACCCAGAGAAACAGCGATTAATGAGTAGTACTCCAAAAGACCCAGAGAAACAGCGATTAATGAGTAGTACTCCAAAAGACCCGGAAAGACAGCGATTAATGAGTAGTGCTCCAAAATAAAGTAACACACTTCTTGATTTCATGGAGAAATTGAATGGCTCAAATGTCTCTTAACCTTCTTTTTTTATAAATACCCTACCTCCTAAAAAGCAATGCGTTATAAAGTTGATAAAATTTCTCCTAATATATTTAGTGTCAGTCACTAACTAATGTTTATCTTTCAATGAAACAGCGGCGAGTCAACTCTTAAAAGTTTTTCAAGTAAACTTGACAAGTCTCGAAGCCTCCCTGTCTCTTCTTAGTAAACCTCCTTTGAATCATAAACTGAAAATAAAAGTAAAAAACAAAACAACCAAAACCTAATACCAGTAACCATTTTGAATAATCAGACTGATTAATTAAGATATCTCGATGGCAAAAAGAACAAGAGAGTCAAAATGTACAAGCAGCTAAGATTTAGCTATGACAGCAAAAGACCCCATCCATAAGTTTTTTATATTGTAGAAAGCAATGATGACCATAATACTGATAATAGCGAAAAAATGAGTGAATCAATTCGCTACCAAAACCTCGCTCCCCCACCCCATTACAATGGGGAAAAAAAAGAACAACAAACAAACAAACAAAAAAAGCAACAGCAACAACCCAAAACCCACCCCAAAACACATCCACATAAACAGGAGAAATGAAAAGACCGAGCTTTAGCGCAGACAAAATCTTAATTTATCTTTGCACACACACACACACACACACACACACACATACCTGTTCCCCCCTCCCACAGATCAGTACCCTAAGAAAAACAAACATAGTCACATGTGCACGTACTCACACACACACCACTGTTGTTAAAGCAATAAATCAGAGTCTGAATTTAGCAGATTGTCTTCGACTTGGTCAAGTCTCAAAAGCATGACCTGAAAACATTCAATCAGCGAGTGTTGACGAAACATGGCTGAAAACACACCATCAACAGTATCATAATACATGTCAATTCAAATGTAGATAGTGGCAGGTTTTTGATGATTCATGATACAAAAAAAAACACAAAACAAAAAACAAAAAAGCCAAGCAACAAAAATGAACTTCACTCCTTCAACACGTTTGGCACCCCACTGCAAGGGCCCAAAGAGGTTTTCAATGATTCCCCAGGGAATGAATCCAACTTGTTCTCGTTAAGTTCACAGGGACTTGATTTGTAATGGCAGTGATGAAATCCATTCTGCTATATGGGAGGTTTGTTTATTTAAAAAAAAAACAAAAAAAAAACAACAAACAACAACAAAAACCACAAAAGTATGAGGCCTTCATGGATATAACATTCCATCGGAGACTGAAAACTTTCAAAGTTCAAATGCTATGTAGATAAATTCTTGATATTCTGTAATCTCATATCTGGCCGTGTCATTTTCACATTGAAATCTCATTATCCTTCTGAAATCCAACATTATCAACACCGCATACTGTTCTTAATTCCTCAAGAAAATCTTGAAACTCTCGGCAAAGACACAATTTGGATTTAAAAAATGAATAAGAAAAAAAAACTTTAAAAAAAACAACACGTACACAGAAAATCCTCCCAGCTGCGGAAAGAGCATATCAAAATGATGGCAGCCAAACAAACAGAAATTGCCGCATTCACCCCTCGATTTACGGGTAGCTCAAAGAGGGGTCTTTCCGATGTTTAAGTACACACTCATATGACATTCACATCAATGTGTTGATCCATGCTTTTTAAAGCATTTTAACTTGGTGTAAATATCACTGATCCACATAATTCACCATAAACAAATTTCTTTTTATAAAGACAGAGGAGCCGGTTCATTTCAGAACAGCCTCTATTGAACACCATTTAGAATCTTTCTCCGCAATTTCCGAGGCAGGCCGTTTCTTTTTGTAACAATATTTTTCTCACACTACAAATATCAACTAAATCGCTTCTTTTAAAAAATGGAAAATGTTCCTAATTCCTCAAGGGAGAGAAGCATCTCAGATCTTCCTGTTCCAAAGGAGACCGACCCCCTTGCGTCGTCAGGTTGCTTGGCAGGTTGCCTCCTACGGATAACTGGCTGGATGGCGTGGAGGCGGGCGACGGGTGAAGGCCGCCCATGCGTTGAGAGGAAGGTGGGAAATGAGGTTGCTGGTACAAGCCCATGTGAGTGAGAGGCAGCGGGAGGGAAGCCAACGACGACGACGAAGGGGTGGAGGATGAGGCCGTGAGGGACGAAGCGGGCGTGGAGGATGGCGGGAGGGCTGATGAGGTCGGAGTGGAGGAAGATGAATGAGGGGGAGGCAGCATTTGATTGTGAGTGAAATGGTCCCGAATGAGCGGCACATTGAGCGATGGCAACTGCCCACGCAGGTGGGAGTTTAGAAGCTGCTGGGGTGACAAGAAGCTGCCGCTGCCGCCTACTCCCATACCTGGAAACTGCTCACCACCGTGACATGAAGAAGGGAAATAATCCAAGGGTTCCTGCTTTATCTGCTTCATGAGTCCGCCGAGAGTCCCCTGACCGGTACCGCCCATCATGCCACCCATCCCTCCCCCTCCCCTCAGCATTCCTTGATGATGAGCGGGAATTTGGTTGCGACCTCCACTACCGCTGTTGTTACCCTGACCTTGTAGGCCGCCACCGCTGTCAGCACCGGAACCGTTGTTGTTGTTGTTGTGGCTGCTGCTACTGTTGTTGTTATTGTTGTTGCTGTTTGTAGCATTGCGGCCGCTCAGGCCTCCAGGATTGTTGAAATCGTCTCTATCACGTTGTTGGTGCTGCAGCTGCTGGTTGAAATTACCCGAGGAGAACCTGTCGTCAAATCCAGAGCCTTGGCCCGGACCTCCCCGTAGGTCACTGAAGCGACTGTTGAGGAGAGCAGCGTCTCGGAAGGCAAGCTGATCAGAAAAGGAATTGAGAGAGCCGCCCAAGCCAGACATCATGTTGTCTTGGAGGGTGAATCGATTGGCCGAGGCCAGCAGGGCGAGGGGATCGGCGCCCCTCGAGAAATTCCCCATACTGGAGAAAGGAATTTGGTGGCTAAGTTCATGGCCACGACCTCCCGCCCCCTGCAGCATTTGACCTTGGCCACTGCCAGCACTTCCTGGAGGGCTGTGGAAGTTATCTCCCCTGGGTGGTCCCATCTGCTCGCCCACAAAGATAATCTCATCATCGGACGAAGAAGTGGGACTCCGGGGTCTGGAAATACTCTGCTTGATGGGGCCCATGCCACCGCTGAAAGCGCCCTCTGAAGACGAAGACACAGGTACCATTGTGGGGGCGCCGCCGTACAAGTCTTTATTTTTGCGCTTCTTCCGTTTCCTGGGGCTTGATGGTGGATGTTGGTCTATGGGTTTGATATGAATATGCATCTGGGGGAATGAAAGAAGAAGAAAATAATGAATCATCAGGTCCTCAAATAAATTCTTCTTAATACAAGCAACACCACCAGTTAAACAGTCGTGTACTGAAGTATGTTTATACTACTTAACTGTCTGAAATTTTATCTGAAGGAATCCAAAACAGGGAGTGAGAGTTTTCCTTGTATGTATTAACTTAAAACACAATTTTTTTCTATTGCTCAAGGAGTGAGAGTTTTCCTTGTATGTATTAACTTAATACACAAGTTCTTTCTATTGCCCAGGGAGTGAGAGTTTTTCTTGTATGTATTAACTTAAAACACAAATTTTTTCTATTGCCCAGGGAGTGAGAGTTTTCCCTGTATGTATTAACTTAAAACACAATTTTTTTCTTTTGCCCAGGGAGTGAGAGTTTTCCTTGTATGTATTAACTTAAAACACAATTTTTTTCGATTGCCCAGGGAGTGAGAGTTTTCCTTGTATAAATTAACTTAAAACACAAATTTTTTCTATTATCCAGGGAGTGAGAGTTTTCCTTGTATGTATTAACTTAAAATACAATTTTTTTTCTATTGCCCTGGGAGTGAGAGTTTTCCTTGTACCTAAGAACTTAAAAGACAAAATCTTAATTCACAAAATATACATTTCTATTAACTTAAAAATGATAGAACCATACACTGTATTTACGATAGTAGTAAAGATGCATGGTAGGCCTACAAGAAATTTAAAATCAACAGTGGATATTTTTTTTATGCCTTTTAGGCCATTGTGACACGAAATTTCCCTGTAGAAAAAAGTTTGTTTTTGTTTTTTTTGTTTTTTAAGCTTTACATGTTTATCTTTATTTCACATGACCATAAAATGTTAAAAGATTGTCATGGATTTAGACAAAGAAGATTATATATTACACAATTACTGCAAGTTATGGAAGATTTCACAAGACTAATTGATCTTGGTTGTGGTATAGATGTAATTTAGGTTGACTTTCAAAAGGCAATTGATTCTTTATCTCATGAAAGACTATTCAGAAAGATCATATCTTTCGAATAGTCGTTCATATATATAATTAGACACAATCTTTTGCTGCTAATCGCTGTCAGAAGGTTATTGGAAAGGGTGAAATGTCCTGTTTTAAGACTGTCACTAGTGGTGTACTGGGGCCATCGCTTTTCATTCTATTTACAATGATTTGCCAGATGCTATTACTTCCCTTGTAAATTGCAGGTGACGCTAAAACATACCGGTCTTCTCAAAATCATGTAACTTTACCCACAGATATACCGTCTCTTTCTCAATGGTCCAGAACATGGCACATGGACTTGAATGTTTCCAAATTGTAAAATCCATTCATAGGTAAGAACAACCAGAGCCATACCTATTACATGGATTCCTTTGGTAAAGAACTATGGTTGAAACTGTTTCAGAAAGGCGTGTTGGACTTATTTTTGATCAACATTTGCATTGTGATCAACACACTGATGATTGCCTAAACAGGGCGAATTGATTGACAGGTGTCATTTTCCAGAGTTTTGTCTACTTGGACAAAGTTCTATTTTTTAAAATTGTACAAGTCAATTATTCCACCCACTCTTGACTATGGAATAGAATCCCCTAATTCACTCACACTAAAACACATGTTGAGGCGTGGGGTTTATTGCTACAATAAATTCAAGAAACACACAGAATTTAAAGTGAAACCCCAGTTGGACACAACTTTTCGGGCAGCGTGAGAACGACTTGATTAAGAAACCTTCTTTTTTAAGAAGGCAACTTGGTCCAGTGGTATTGCGTTGTCTCTTCATGGCAAGGCGGTGGGTGCCGATGCAGAAGTCCCGTGTTCGATCCCT
>JAOWAY010292108.1:0-15551 GCA_028565895.1 Goniobranchus geometricus | reverse complement strand
GACAGAGAGGAACAGAGATGTATGACTTACATAAATTTTAGAAGAGACATCTTGGACAAATGTTAAAGTATACTAAAATATATTCACATTATCAATACATGGTGATATATGTATAGAAATAAAATGTATAATAGATATAGATATATATATATATAATATATATAATATATACAAAACTAGATAAAACAACAAATGACAGTAATTATCAGCTGTCACAGCCCAGAGCCATGTCCATTAATTCATCCTCAATCACCACATATGGAGAGTCTGAGCCTTTGGGAGTGGAAGCACCTGACTGAGTTTTACTGTGTGACGGAGACTTTGTGGAGGCGGAGGAGGATGGGCGGCTCGTTTTAGGGGAAGGCGTTGCAATGTCCCTGGCACTTTGTGGACTGTCTGTCATGTTGGGCAGGAGTATGGCTTGGGCTAAACTGGCAGTGGAGTCTGGTTTATTGTCAAATCTGACAGATGATGAGGGTGGAAATTTACCAGCGTTGGAACTAAAAGCCATGCCGTTGTTTCTAATATTAGGCTCTGATCTGCCATGGCCTTTGGGGGATGCATCGTCTATGACTAAATCGTTGTCAGGACTGCTTACGTCACTCAGAGGACTTGTGACAGATTTAGCTGAAGAAGACTTTTTATCAGAACTTAAAAAAAAGGTCTTATTACCCATGTCACTTGATGGAAGAGAGGAAGAAGGAAGTACTGTCTCCTCGTTCAAAAGAGTCATTTTGTTGCTCTTATTTGACTCGAGGCCATTCCTCAGCTCTGGACTCCGTTCCTCCTGATCTCCAGTGGACATGATGGATGGAATTTTGAACACATTGTCATTGCATTGGGATGACAGGCTGAAGTCATTTGATGACTTAGACAGGGTATTTAAGGAGAGAGGTGAAGGCACCTTTGCTGAGGCTAAAGGAGATTGCAGTAAAGGGAATGGAGATGAAGACAATGATTTAGATGACCGAGGGCTATTGGTTGGAGATGCTGAGGAAGAACTTGATATTGTCAACGGCTTTGGCCTTTCTCCCTTACTCGAGTGAACTGCACTTTTATCGTCAAATGCAACATCCACACTTCCCCCACTGTCTGCAGTCTTTGATTTTGGTAAATTTGAGTCCTGTGGTTCTTTATTGTGAGGGACAGCTCTCAATGCATATTCCAGATCATTTTGAACTTCCTTGGACCAGTCCTGATTTCTATCTGGATTGATTTTGACAGAAGAGCCTTGGGAAGGATTCAAACGACTATTTCCACCTAGGGAGAAGGCAGATTTCACATTATCACTTAAGGCATCGGAATATCTTTTTGAGTCGTTGGACTTTTCTATGATATCGTCTAATAATGCATCACCTTTTCTTTGCACCAATGAACTATCAAACGCCTCTATGTTGTTGATTCCCAAATGCATGTCAGGGACAGAGGAATCAACACTACGGGCAGCATTGAGCTTCAATTTCTGCACGATGGCTGATATTGAATTCTTGTTACTTCTTGGTGCAGGAGAGCTCACCTTACCTTTGGTATCTGCACTCAGGGGAGTAGATGGAGTGGATGACGATGATGGAAATTTCTCAGCCATAGATGTCGGAAGCTGAATAGAAAGGCCGGGAGGGGCTTTGCTGCCATTATTGTGTTTGAAAGATCCTAAAGGCGATCCACAACTAATTTTAGGCTCTGAGAGAGAATTCGGAACATGAGGATTTAGAGGTATGGACTGAGGCCCTGAAGCTATTTGAGCAGTGCTTGCGACAGTGGAAGAAAGAGAAGGATTGTACTGTTGTAACGACGGAGAAGATGTGGAGATATCACAGTCACTTAGCTGCTTTTTATTCAAACCAGCAACAGACTGACCAGAGGACGTGTTCACTTTTGTAGAGGCGTTCATACTACTGACCTTGACAGAGTTCTGTTGAAGACTATTCACATTGACAATGGAAGACAACTCATCAGTAATCTTAGAAGTTGAATTTTTTAAGATAGAGGGCTTGCTCGTGGTCGAGCTACTACTGCCTGTATGCTTCTGAAATGAAGATGACGATGACATCACAGGTGACTGAGACTTACTCATGCTAGAGGAAACTTGATTTTTATGTACAGAGGAGCTCTTCATCACACTGGATGAATTTTTGATCGAGCTCGAGGATTTCCCTGAGGATGAGGATGAGGATGATGATGAAGTTGACATGCTGGCAGATGATCTATTGGATGCAGTTGTAACGCTGGGTGATCGACTGGGATTGCTTAGATTAGGCGACCAACCAGATGAATTCAGGCTGGGAGATCTACTGGTAGAACTCAAGTTTGGTGATTTACCAGACCCTGATATGTTGGGAGATTTACTGGCACTGTTCAGACTAGGTGACCGATTAGATCCTGAAATATTTGGAGATCGACTTGAGTTGGGGGATTGATTTATCCCAGATGTATTTGGAGACTTGGATGAATTTGAGGATCGAACAGAACCACTTGCAGAGTGTGAATTTGACCCTATGAACCTTTGTCCCGCCATGACATTGCTGGGGCTCTGAGACGATTTTCCCCCAGGTGATGTATTTACCACACCACCTTTGGGTAGATTATTCATACTGCTGCTATTCATCCTGGCGGCAGAGCCAAATTGCTTTTGGGAAGCATTTGCACTGTGGTTGAAATTGGAGCTGCCATTATTAGTTTTTAAAACAGGATTATTTGAGAGTCCTGAAGAAGATGACTTATTGGAACCAGCAGGGTTATGTCCAGCCTTGGAGCCATGCGAACTAAGCTGAATATGTCCACCATGACCACTGTTATTATTGTTACTATTATTATTATTAGCACTATTAGTATTATTATTATTACTATTATTATTAACACGTGATGAGGATGAGGAATTGAGAGGTCGATGAATATTTCCAGGCCCCGATGGACGCACGCCAGAATTTCGAATAGGACTAGATTGACGATGAGCTGGACCCATCGGCCGATTAGAATTAAAAGGTAATGATGATCGATGGCCCCACATGCCAGGGGGTGCCATTCGACTGTTGTATGATGGAGGATTGAGAGGAAGTCTCCCCCCACCTGGCCCTGGTCCAGGAGGAATGGATGAATTGTGACGACCTCCTGGCCCCATTGTGTAGCTGTTGTTGGACTTGGTTCCCGTAGGCGCTGTAGATGTCCCAGTGACAGGATCCAGGCTCGACGTTCTGCTGATGGAGGTGTTGGAGGAAGCAGACTTTTTAGGAATGCGAGGCAAGTTAGCAATCTTGCTTACACAAGGGGCGTTGGGCAGAATGCTAGATAAAGCAATATTGGCCGCTGATGTGGTTGCTGGATTCAGGGCAGGAGAACTACTAGATGATGATAATGATGTCAATGAAGAAGACTGAGGGTTGTTACGGCGCTCTAGATTTCCTGATGAAGAGCTTCGTCTATCCACCAAAGAATTAACTGTTGCTGTTCGCTTATCAACTGAGAGGGTGGATGATGAACTGCGACGTTCTAATTTGGCAGATCCAATTTGAGCAGCTCCTCCAGTACCCTTTGGGCCAGATTGGCTCACATTGACGGATGAACCTGAGTTAGGGATGTTGACTGGTTTCAGTCTTATGGTTGCCTTAGTCACTAGCTTCGGATCAGTCTTCGAGCTGACCAAATTAGTGGAACCTACCTTAGAGCTACTCCCTCCTTTAAGCACCTTAAGACTGGAGGCTGATTTTCCTGCAGCCATAGCACCAGTGGGACTATTATCACTGTTATCTTTCTCTTTGATGAGGTCAATCATGGGTACTGTGCTTTCTTTGGGGATGAGTTTATTGGGGATGGCTTTACATTCACTAGGGCTGGGGGAAAGTTTCTTGGTGATTTCATAACTGGGCTGGGACACCTCAGAAAAATCTGTTTTGTCATTCTTTTCCATGACTGGTTTCTTTGCAACTCTGATTTTCAATTTGAAATCAGCCCTTTCATCATTTTCCACGGTTCGATACACAGAGTCATTCAAAAAATGTTCACTCTTCTTTCGTTTCTTTTCTCGCTTTGACTCTTCCTTATCTCTTTTCCGCTTGGTGGAGTTCCCAGAGCTTTTATCTCTCTCTTTCTTCTTATTTTTTTCCACTTTAATGGCTAAACCAGATTCTGATGAACGTTTCTGCTTATTAGAAGACGACTGAAAGTTTGTAGGAGATGGAGGACAGGCATATCTAGGCCTTATTGGTTCATCATCATCATCTTCATCACTTTTGAATTCAAACATAGCACTGTTGTCTGGTTTTGGAAAAGGTGAATCCGCTTCAGTTTTTACATTGTTTTGCTGCTTCAGCGGCCCTACAGGAACTCGTAGTTTTAAAGAGACTTTTGCTCCACCAGAAGATACCACATCTGATTCATTCTCAGTGACCTCAGATTTCACAACTGGGTGTTGCTGCCTTGGCCTATCAAACTTTTCAAAGATACCAGAGACCATCTGTTTATCATTGAAAAGTTCAACGTTAGAGGGATGCTGTAAAACCCCTGAAGTTTGTGACCTCATATCTGTCATCATAGCGTGATGCACTGAAGACTGGTTTACACCTCCCCCTGATTTGTCACTCAGAAAACCAGAATTGATCTGCAAGGGTTTGCCAACCACCGGCGTTGTTCCGTCTGAGGACGCCAAAAGCAGGCTGCTCAACTTTGAATATCCGCAGCCTGGTGGGGCATTTGCAGCATCACTTGGGTCGAAATCCTTAGCCCTGCCTACCTCTCCCGACCCTTTGAGGTAGCCCTCAAGAGAGGTAGAGGCGTTCTCGTTTTTTGATCCCGATGGTGAATTTTGTAATATGTTTGGGAGTCTTCCCTGGCTATGTTCATTTTCATTACGAAGCATGGACATGTCCTGCTCTGTTTTCACATCCATTCGAATGAACTGCTTTTCGAGACTGTCGGCCAACTTCTTCAGGGTTGGTTCACTACTGTCCTCAGTCAGGTCTATAACGTTTCCTGGCTGGTGAGAAGAGCTGGTCGAGTGATTGAGCATCGGATGGTGAGGCATTGGCCCATGGGAACTTGGCACAGACGGCATACCGGGCAGGCCCATCCCCATGGCAGGGTTCAGACTCTGCTCTGGAATGATGTGCCCAAAGTCTGTGTCCAAGGAGCAACCCAGACCATCACTTTCACTGTGACGGTGTTTGGAACTCGGACCACTGAAGTCAGCTTGGGATTTGCGCTTCCTTTGACGTCGCGTGGACTGTGTCGGGTTTGGCTTACAATTCATCGGGATGACATCCGTAGCAACAGAAATGTTGTCGTCCAACAAACGTGACAGCATCGGACTATCACTGACCTCTCCTTGAGCATCATTTCCTTTATCAACATCTAGTAAGTTGGTCAGAGTGGGATTGAAAACCCTGTCTGAATCAGGGGAGAGAAGAAGACGATCATTGTTAAGATGTGATGAGTTAATCTTATCGATGCCCTGAATGTCCTCAAGGCCTGGGATTAAGTTCCTTGCCTCAGACATGATTGGTGACATCATGCGAGCTTGGCCATTGTTACCAGTTTGCCCTTTGCCTAAATGTGGAGAGGATGGATGTTGATGTGGGTAGCTGGGAGGGGGCGGCAAGGGTGGCGGATGAGGAGGCTGAGGCGGTGGCCTACTTTTAGTGGGTAGAATTATTGGTTGCATTTTGGCCTGTCTCTGTTGCATTTCCTTTAGGAGTATTGCCTTCTCCTGACGTTCTCTTTCAGCAGCTAGAGCTGCTTCCTTCAATTTGTCTAGCTGACTCCGACCTTTGCTGATTAGCCATCTCAACATAATGGGTATAGACATGCATCTGGAGAATATACATCAAAAGACAAAAATGGAGATCATCAAATTCATGAAAATCTTTTCTTTACAAATACAGATTTTTCTGAAGTTAAAATTGCTTGTAATAGAGGTGCAACATTATACTCCCGACAGTATCAGTTGAAAATTACCTCACAGGTATGCCTGAAACAATTTCATAAACAAGAATGGGATCATGGGAGTATTCTGTGTCTCCTTCCCCGAAAGCAAACAATCCCCCCCCCCAAAAAAAAACTTTTAAGCACAAAGCTATGAGGGGAAGTAATGATTCCCTTTAAAGCAAGGAATATCATAACACAAACTAACCTTCAAGACTAATATCTGAAATATTACACCATTTATGAATGGAAAACAAAAACGTAGCATTTTAAAAGGAAGACATAACAAATTCCAGAAAAAAAGACAACAGCAACGGATTATTGGATAGGACTCCAATATCTTATAAGACTCTTATCTTCTGAAAAAAGTCTGTCAAGTGTGACACATAGAGAAACAAACTGGCTTTAGATTATTCCTTATTTACAGTGGTTCTTAGAAGTTACTTCTTGAGGTCATTTTTCCCACAAATCAATAACTTATCACAAAAAAAAACCCAACAAAAAACTGCTGTTCCTCAAATACTCAATGTATTTGCTTATTTTATCAATGTATTTCAATAAGGAAATGCTGAGGAGATAGTTAAAGTGGCATAATGGAATGGAAAGTAAAGGACTGAAGATCAAAATGGGGAAAACAGAAGTGACGGTCAGCAGTAGAATGAGAGCAGAGGCCAACATCAAGGATAACCCAGGAACGAACCAAAGTCAGGAAGATAGATTCGAGTATCTGGGGCTAACCAGCAGTGAAGGAAGTAGATCAAAGGCAGCAGTAAGATCAAAAGTAAGTGCAGCCTTGGTGAAATGGGGAGATCTATCTGAAGTGATGTTTGATAAGAAAATGCCCAGAAGAATAAAAACCAAATTGTATGTGTCAGTCATAAGACCGGTCATACAGTAATATATGGCAGTGTGGCTAGGGAGTCTCAAGGCTTTCGACTTGTAACTGCAAGGTTTTGAGTTTGAGACCAGGAAGCGCCATTCCGCTGTTTAGTCCTTGGGAAAAGCTATGTGCACACATTTTCCTGACCCTCCTCTTGTGTTATTGAGTACCTGACCATAAGCAAAGGAGGATCTTGTGCATCTGTAAAATAGATGCATCTCTGAATACTTCATATAGAGTTGAGAAGGTTTTTAGATGAAGGCTGGTCTGGGTAAACGTCTACAGCACTTTGAACACAACTAATGAGTTTAACATTACACAAAAGCTCTAATTTTCATGCGCCTTGAGCTCTTCCGAGGGAAGACACACAATAAATACATTTATTATTATCATTATTGTTATTAATGATGTATGGTGCAGATTGTTGGCCCAACAGGATAAATAAACAGACCCTAAAGACACCAGAAATGACAATGCTTAGAAGAGTCAATGGAGGAGCATGGAGAGAAAAAGTGAAGAGCAAAGATATTAGATATATAGATATGTAGATAGATAGTGTACTTCAATGAATGAGGCACATACAAAACTTCGCAAAGCATGCTGCATGTTTTGAATGCTAAAAATGCTTTTTTTTCTTCAAAATATTTTCAGGATAGGATACATAATCAATAAGGCCAGGCTACATAGAACGACATCTTGGATACAGAAATGACATTACAAGACCCATTTCCTCCATATACAATGTATTTTTAAACAACAACAACAGTAAATGCTCATTCTGTGCAATTCTTAATCGAATCCCTTAAATGAAAACAAAGACAGTATGACATTATCAATGAAACCATCAAAATAACTGCTGAAATATCAATTGACGATATCACTGAGGACAAGGTGGAAGAGACTTCATTTGAAGAAGAGCAAACAGGCCCATTAGCTGAATTTGACTCAAGCAAGGACACAGAAGAAGATGCAGAGACTAAGATGTCGGAAAAAAGGAATAAAGAGAGGTGAAATCAACACTTACTTACAGAAAGGGAGTGGGGGAAGGAGAAAGTTGGATTGTAGGCATCTTTACAACTGAAAATAAAGAAAATTAAAAACTTGTGGAAAAGCAAGTGCCTAATATAAATGAGTTATTCATCACTTAGGAACTTTCACCCATGTAATTAATTGTAAAAGATTCAGCAAAAAATCCAAGAAAAGAAAATGTTCTTACCTCTTAATGTAAGTTATTCAAACCCAAATGAATATACACTACAAAAAGAAAGAAAAAAAAGAAGCCAAAAACAACAAACAACAATAATGCCGGAGTGACTGCAAACTGCTTCTTCACAAACACTGAAAGCCACTGCTTATGTCCAAACATGACATACCTTTGAAATACTCTTGAAACAGTCTCGTCAGAACAAATAAACTGATCAGGATTTGTGCAAGACACACGGCACTTCAGATTTGTGATATCACTTAGATCGATGTCCACTGAAACAGAAATTTACAATGTAAAATGATCAGAAGTTTTAATATTTACATGGTAAATAACAGACCATAATAGCACATTAGACAATAATAGGCCTACTGTGACAGGGAAATTCAACTGTAAAGAGGTATTTGAGGAGTGAGTGCTTGTAAACATTTAGGTCATAGCACTCAGGGTTTTAAATTTTCTAGGAGATTATAGAAGGTTTTCCAAAAATTCTAGGTCTTGGTGTTCTGCATAAAGTTAAGTATCAAGAACGTAGAACTAGTCTAAATATATTCTTCACATAAATGTCTCTCTAACACATACACAAACAAACAAACATGATCTCTCTGTCTGTCTCTCTCCTCTCTCCAACACACAAAACTCAGAGTTTAGGAGAAACTGAAATATTTAAATTTCAGGAGATTCTAGGAGGAATTTATTTTCTAGGGAGCTTTTAGGGGATTGTTGAGTGCTAAGACCTTTGCTTTAAGTCAATTTCATGTACATCAAATCGAGCCTTGGCCTCCATCAAACCTCATACACAGTGGGCCTCTCACCAACATGTTGTAATCTGACATTGATAAAATGTTGAGTTCAAGCTGTGATCAAATTTATGAAATGTAATTTGCACTGGTCGACATCGAGGTTCAATTTGGTGCCACCTAAACAGATGCAATCTAAATCATATTGCATAAATCTTAAAACCTGATTTGAACCTGTCAATTTGTCAGCGCTGGATCAGCAACATGTTAGTGTTTGTTACACTTTGTTTGAGGCCTAAGAGACCTATTACTGACAAATGTCTCACAACGAAAACAGTGACAAAATATTAGAAAAGGAATAGTACCAGATGAGAATTTTCTGATAAAAAAAGACAACAAAAAAAAAGGGTTGAGAAAAACATTAGGAGGCAGGGAAAGCCACTGCAAGAGAAAAATTTTCTCAAATTGAGGTGCATTATTTTGAGCAGCATTTGAGAGGATCGGGAGTACAGGCAGCAAGCCGTATTGAGTGGATTGGCAGATAAAGTGTTAAATAAGAGGCTGATATATCCCTATACTTTTGCTTATCTGAAAAATAAGTTCTTCTATCAGTTATGAATATCAGATTGATCATTAATTTGTAACAAGTGTCAGGAATTCCACTCCCACATCTTCTCCTTCACACACAAAATAAAGACGAAAAAACAACAAACAAAAACAAAACACCCAAAACCATTTGTAAAGACCACAGATAAGAAAAAAAAGGAAATATAAAAAAGTTGATAAAATACCTGTTATCATGGAATCATATGCAGGGTGCTCAAACACAACTGTCAGCTGTTGCAATGACACAGCATTCACTTCAAATACTATACTATCATTGCCTTCTGCTGGTAGATAGAGAAAGAGAGAAAAAGCAAACAAGAAATAAACAAACAAAAAAAAATAATTTTTTTGTACACAAGAAGCTTAGGGCAGCATAAGTCTCACTGAAGAAAGAATCTGCTGAACCCTAAATGGAAACAATTTTAGAGAGATGAATAAATACGTCTGACTCAACAATAAATGACATAAACAGACCTGTAAAAAAGCCGGCACAAAAATTGTCAGAACTTTGTTGTTAGGTGAACGAAGAGCTTCTTGAGGTCTAGATGAGATCTTATAATAGGTATCTTAGATCTAGGAGCTTCTTGATCTTAATAGGCCAACTAGAACTAGAGTTTTCTAAGACATAATGGTAGATTTTAAGAGGTGTTGGTCAACAAAGGAGAGGGGCTAGGAGAAAAGGCATGATTTTTTTTTTTTCACTGGCGAGTCTCCACCAATTGGCTGGAGATTTACATGTCTGCATAAAGGAACTATCGATTTGCAAAATACTTTAAAAGAAAGAGACCAGAATGAGAGAGAGAGGAACCGTTAAACCTACACACGACACAAAGACATACAGGAAATGATGCACAGGTGGACAACACAATTGATACTGGAAAATAAAGTTTTAAAAAATAATCAGTGTCCGCCGGCTATCTGGCCGTTTTGCCTAAGAGGCCGTTTTGGGTATAAAACATTTTTTTCTCTTCTTTAAAACAGACATCAAAGTGGCCAGTTCGAAATCAGGAGTTTCACAAAAGTGTTCGTTTTGCCCAGTGAAAATCTAATCCGACGCAACAATATTTGTCACAGTGCACGCATACTGTTGAATAAATGGGACACTGCCTTACCTGTTACGGTCTGCGAAATAAATGAGGCCCTGATGCATCCAGTATACGATAAGGGTAGGCCCAACATTCTTTGCATTACCTATTAGTCATTGCATCATCGCAATGGCGACAACAGTCATTTTACTTTTCAACCGATTCCATTGGCTGAATAACATTGCAGGCCTACGGAGTTCATATCAAATATTGATAATTGCATATCCCAATTCATGTGAGCTGTTAATGCAAAGAATTAAATTCGAATCCAATTTCTTAATTGTTATAAATCGCAGTTTGCTTGTTTTTTCTCTCCCTTGCCAGGTTTGCAAGAACAATTTTTCGACTTGAGGTCATTTGTTGTGGTCTCTATCATAGCTTTCATGATTTGTATCAAGCACATAAAGTTCATCAATATTGGTTTCACAAGATGGTGGAAGAACTGTTAAATGCAACTGTAAGGTGAATTTATATGATAGGAGATTAAAGAACAGACCATATACCTTTGTTAGAGCCTGATCGGACACAACTCCCTAAGATGATGTTGAAGAGGAGCTGTTGTCGAATGTGGATGAGAATCTTTGGCACGTGGGTGGGATGTGTAAATGGAATGCGAGAGACCATCACGCCTTGCTGGTCTTGAGATCCCCCGTTGATGCCATTCAAAATATACACATGATGCTGGTCAGGCAGAGACTGAAAACACAAAGAATAGGTTTGCCAAAAAAGGAGAAAGAAATAAGGTAGCTATAGACAAACATCATGGCTTACTGACTTAAATACTGTGGCCCCCTGTTTGCCAGATTGGAATGCCCTGGCTGATGCTATTATTTTCCCTGTGAAATCCCTCCATCAGCTTCTTTTTGCTGACACTGTCCTTAAGGGCTCAGGGTCTTCTCTTGTTTTGACCTTTTTCTTACACACCTATCAAGTCTCGATTTAGCACAGTGTAAATGCCTGTCTGTGGTCTTCCTTGGAATTTGACTCACACCCCTGTGGATTGTCTTTTGATTCACTCACTCTTGTGTAAATACCTCATCATGAGTACTACCAAAACAAACATTATAAGATACCGAGGTATTTTCATAGCAAAGATTATCTAAGATTTGAATTAATTTAAAAAGAGTTTTGAAAAATGAAGTTGATTATTGAGGTTTAATTGTCATGATGATTTTATTTTTCATGCAGGAAAGCCTGCCGAAGGCTGGAGAGAATATTCACCATTGTACCTCAATATCTTAATTAATATCCATTTTTCCCAGGCAATGGGAACATCAAGAAAGAAGCTGGGAGGAAATACATGGTCCTTATTGCATGCAAGCAGTAACCATTAAAACATTTTCTACCGACACTTACCCTGTTAAGGCTTACAACTTTACCATAAGTGTAATTCTATGTCAAGGCCCTTATGACCTACTTTCATAGTGAACATGTGTAACCCAAGGTCTCAAGCTCACATTGGATGGTTTAAAACGAAAGTACTAGCCAACGTTTGTACTTAAAATAACTAGCAATCTTAATGTCTATTCTTATAGTTTTTAATAAATATAACTTCTGGGTCAATTTCCTTTTATAGAGTATAAAAATTTCCCACTAAAGTAAGCCGAAGTCAATAACCCAAAGACAAAGCCTTCACACTTCCTCTCACCACAAACTGATGGCCTCCACATCTCTCAGATTGCAGTGCGCAGTGACTTATTTTAATGCATGGATTTCACTTGGATAAGGCTGAAAATTAAAGACCTATGACTTATTTTCAACCATGATTCTTAAAATAAAAGGTTTTCACAGTTTCTCTTCCTCCTCAAACAAATAGCAGATCAATTCCTCTCCTTGATTGGGTGGATAAGAAATCAGGCAATGAGACCAGCGAACAAATATCCAAACTATTCTTTTTCTTCAGACATACATCCCAGCCTCATGAAATAGTCTAAGAGAGGCACTTGATATAACTATAACTAGCTTTAAAGTACGCAGCACATTTTCCACCCCATTTATGGTAGTGAAACAGTCTGAAAATGCATGAAGGTCTATATTATCATTAAAAAGTGCAAGACTTGTTAGGACTTTTCTTTAATCCATAACAAAATATAAGGACTTTTCTAGGCTTTAAAAAGCTTAAATGTATGAACTATGAAAATAAGTTTACAATTCTCCTCCCAACATTGTTATCATTGTATACTTCAAATTAGGACATAAAAAGAATGTCACACATGCAAAGGAAGTGGCATCAATTGCCAATTAGTTGTATCATACATATATATATAAGGAGAAGGTCAGTGATTTGAAAACTTTCATGTCAGGTATATTTGGTTCTTGGCATAGCTCCTTTACACAATTGTCTCCTCAAACCAACACTGTGTCGACTCTGAAGTAAGCCTTGGCACATTTGTTTCTTGTTGGAGGAGGGGGAATGTATTTGTGTGGTAAAACATATATATCACTAATTCTGTTAATATGATAGAAACTGGATGTTAACATCAAATTGTCACCTCAAATGATCTTAACTGAAAAAAATGACCATCTGAAAATTCAATTCCAAATGATGCTGATTCAAAACGAAAAAAATAATTAGATACCAGCATAAACTCACCACATATAATCTACTGCAATCTTGTGGAGCTGATTTACCCTTGGAGAAGGACTCAAGAATAAGCAATAACAGATTTTTGCACTCAGAATCTCGATGTACCTCCAGATCTGAGGAATTTGAAATACAATCAGGATAAGGAAACAAATGTAACAAACAAAATGAAAACCATAATATTCTTATTATGCAATACTGTCACAAGCTTATAAAAACAAGAAAAGAATAGATTTATTACTCTTAATTACAGACAAACCATCCAAGTGGTAGCATAAAATCATAAGAGGATAAGTGGAGAATGCCACATATAGTATGAAAAAAGCAATCTATGCATCTTATAGCGTAATAAATAATCTTATATTTGAATATAAAAAATAGTCAGGTACTTTATACTATGTATGAATGATTTAAGGGGACAATGTTAACAAAAAAGTTGTTTCCTATTTATGAATGATTGAAGGGGATATTCACAAATTGTCATGTATTACACATGAATGATTTAATGGCACAATGTTAACCAAACTGTCATGGACCACACATTAGTGATTTAAGGGTATTATGTTAATGGTCAATTTATAAATTACAGATAATGAAAACAATAAGAAATAGAGCCATAATGTAAACTTATTAAGCTAAAAGCAATAGTGCTTAATAAAAAGGCTCTGCTAAATGAAGTTACATTGTCTCTTCAGATGGGTTGAGAAAAAATGAAACATAACGAATTATTTTCAATGAAAAGAAATACAAAGATGATACGTTTGGATGCCTTTCAGCTTACTTGTGAGATTTGTGATCTTTTGTAAAACATGCGTAGAAATGGCGATGCTTTGGGGAAGCACTAGGACAAAGCTTGCGGGCAGCATCATACTGTTCATGGAACTCCAACCAGAAAATGAGGGGAGGCTGTGCATAAACACAAGCTTCTTATAGAAGTTGAAAAAATCTTGCAGTTCAATCATTACAAAAATCATTAAGGACATAGGGGCCGCAAATGACCCAAATGAGGAGGAACAAAGTAAGCCAAAAGATATAGTTTCTTTTTGGTACCTTACTAAATAAAACCTTATCTAAATGATTGGAGGAACCATCTTCTTGGTAAGGACCCATTCAATAAATATACATACATACATACAAACATACATACAAACATACATACATGTATGTCTTTTTAGATCAGAATTGGCCAGAAACTACAAATGTTATTGGATTTTGATAAAATAGTTAATGGTACCCATCAGGATGAAACAAAAATTAGGTCACTGCCCTGATTACATGACAGCTAAGCAAAAAATGTACTGTCACATGATAGGCTTATCAGTTCCTGACAAGAGCATACCATACACTATATCTCTTCTCATTCTTTGAGACTCTCAGGGTCTCATGACGAAACCTACCCAGGTACAATGCAATTATAAAGGGAAATCACTGGGCTGGAAAGAATTAAGAGACATAAAAGAGAGATTAAATGGAGAGAGAAGCAAAATACAACCAACAAAAAGAACAATATTTTACAAAAAGAATTATAAATTGAAAGTCTTTGTTTTGAAAACCAGTGGTTCAAAATTCAACTCAAATCCTTTCCTTACCTCTTCCCATCACTTGTCTTTCCAACGCTCATGAGAGGCATCGTCTGCAATTTATTTGGTGGACACGACTCTCCAACAGGTTCTATACACACAGTAGCACTCTGACCTAAAAAATTTTCTGTGATTGCTGAAGATATAATAAGGAAAAGTTTTAATCTCTGGAGGCTCAAGGAAAGAAGTTAGAAAATAAAAAAACCGAACCAAACCAAACAAAAAACCATTAGATGTTCATACAGTTTATTATCACAATGAAGCATAGTTTGGCTTGGTTTCAGTTAACCTCAGACTACGAAAGATCTGCAACGGTTATAAAGCAAGATCTTGTCCATTTCTTCTGGCAGGGGGTTTGATTTCTTAGCATAATTGCCATCCCCTCCTCCCATTCCCCTGCCCCTTTTCTGATTGTGTCGCCCCCACAGTTCACCTTTTTCATGGGCTCTGAATATATAATTACTTGCAAGGATTTAAGGATGCATGCCCTTTTTGACATGACTAAGCCTTAGACTCAGACAACTGTCAAAGATGAGTGGTGAGATAACCTGGTGGTTGAAAAGAGACCTAAAACCAAACATATGAACTTAACAGTTGTAAACTAAGAGAGTACGGCAAGGCAGGAAAAGATCTTACCAAGGCCGAGGCTTGTAAACCCTATCCTCATGATTTCCAACTGCCCAGGTATCTTGTACAGGTACAACTTGAACATGGCACCACAAGGTTGCCAGGCATTACAAAATTAGACAATTCATGTAAGCACTAATCCCCATATGATTATAGAGCAGGACATTTTTTTTTTTTTCAGAACAAGGATTTTCTCAGGACAGCATAACTTTAGTTTATATCTAGGTCTTTGGTTTAATGCTTATGTACACGTAATGAGTGAGAAAGAGAGAGAGAGAGAGAGAGAGAGAGAGAGAGAGAGAGAGAGAGAGAGAGAGAGAGAGAGAGAGAGA
>JAOWAY010290997.1:0-15556 GCA_028565895.1 Goniobranchus geometricus | reverse complement strand
TTTCCGATGTATCCAGCGCATAGAGCACTGTTGTGGATATGCGCTTTAGAAATGCTATTCATTATTATTATTATTATTATTAGATCAAGTAGAAGTTGTAAAAGCTTTAACTTTAACTGAAGCAGCTGTATGATTTTGTGCATATCCGATGCCAGCAATCACCCAATACTGCAGCAATTGGCTGAAATCTGCAACTGGTTGTCATTGTCTCACAGTAAATGTTGGGAAATATCAGTTGCTTGCTTTAAAATAGACTAACATCGCTAGTTAACAATTTGAAATGAGTGTGCGTCTCGCTGGCAGGGCATAGAACTTTAGTCTTTATTGATAGGTTTCTGGTCAAAATGTGCATGTGTGAGCAAGAATTTTGAAACCATCACTTCCTGGACTAAGACCCCAGCACAATTTTCTGACTCACACAGTTGCACAGTAGTGCTGAGTAGGCTTCAATAACTGGTCATGGCCAATGCTTCTTGTTGAATACTCTTTTTGAGAACATTTTTTTAGGCTATGAAGGTCTGATGCAATGAAACTTAATGTGAATGTTTCAGGAACATAAGTGTCTATGCTTAATATA
Source organism: Goniobranchus geometricus (assembly GCA_028565895.1). Lineage (NCBI taxonomy): Eukaryota > Metazoa > Mollusca > Gastropoda > Nudibranchia > Chromodorididae > Goniobranchus > Goniobranchus geometricus. The sequence goes on along the minus strand of JAOWAY010290997.1, from coordinate 14,979 downwards.
ATTCAACAAAGAAGAATGCATGCCTAAGCATCTATTAGATCCTCTCCCATGGAAATGGTCAACCTTTATCACACCTTGTATTGCACTAATTGTAGCGCCTTCAACGCAATCTACCTCTGTCTTCCAATCTTTGTCTCTCTCTATCTGTCTCTCCTACTCCCTCATTTTATCACATGCCACAATACACTCTCCTTTTCCATCTTTTCCTCTTTATCATACCCATATCTTCTTTCCGTTCAAGATCTGGATCTAGATGTATAAAAAATAATCTTTCACAAGTTAAGAGGATTTATGGTGGTGGTTTATTCACCGGATTCTACTGTATCAAATCAGTGTCAGAGATTCATATAAATATATTTAACTTCAACAGCTTTTTACCCTATTTGTAAATCTAGCCATTACCTTTCAGTCCCCTCAGTTCAATGAATTCAGCCTACAAATTAAATTTCAAAATCGTCTTCATTGCTCTCTTTTCTGGCTTCCGTGTTACCAGTTCCTGACATTCAATACATAATTTTATAATTTCAACCTGGGTATTGTGTTTTAAATGTATATGTCCAATATTATTAGATACAAGCATTGATACTGCACTAATTCCTCCCCAAAGGAAGATGAATTGAAAATGGAGGCTGAAACACAGTGGTCATGCTAAAGTGTGTTGGAACACTTGATAATTTTCAGTAAATTCAAAAACTGATTGAAATTGGTAGTATGTGCTATGGATAAAAACCCTTTGCCTTCCAAATTGGTTTGAACTCAGCTTTATTATATATGTTATGTATATGTGAATTTCTGCATTCCAATAAAGGGTTTGAAAATTTTCTCCTTCTTTTATCATTATATAAGAAATTTAATGTCTTGTAGTCAATTTTGTCTCCACCAACCTTTCCACCCATTATAGCTTTTTTCTTTTTATCAATACTTACTTGAATAGTTTGATGTTTGATCTTGCATGATTTTCAAGACATTTCTGATTTGTATTGAGTGCATTTATTTGATCAGCTCATTTTGCAAGGCAAAGGCTTTCACCTGCCCCAATCTCTTTAATGATTTGATGTCTTCCTCATTACGTCTACTTTTTTAAAAGATGTGTTTACATTTGCACCTCCACTATCAAATTGAGGCAGATAAAGCAAATTGGAAAAAGCATTGATTATTTTATCCAAAGTTTTACTCTTGTGTGTATATATTTTCTTATTTTCAGTTTGTGAAAGCAGTCCTCATTATTCTTTCAACTTGATGGTTGCATCACAAGAATCTGAGGAATTTGCAGCACATGCAAGTATGTTGTAAAGGAATTATACAATGAAATATCCAACAAGGAAAAATCGTGCAGATGTTTTATTTGAATTTTATCACTTTCAGTTATCAAATCATTACCTCTTTAACGCAGGTGGACAGGCTGGTAAATCTTATTATGCTGTTAGTGTTTCTCCCTTCTGCGCCCAGGTCAGCAAAAGTAAGCCTCTTGCAAAACCTATCTGGACCAACAGCTGATTATTTTGTGGCAGATGATGCCCACTATCATTTCACTTTCTCTTTTCATAGAGAAAGGTCTACAACTGGTATGAAAATAGTGTTGACCTCAGTTATTCATCTGTGATGTTTGAGCCATGTTATGAACGTCTTTTTTAAAATGTTATTTTTTACATTTATCATTGTGTTCATTTTTCATGTGTGCCTGTGCATTTCAAAACAGATTTAGATCTGTTTCTTGGAAAAAATAGGGAGAATAACTAAGATGCCTATTTAGTCATGTAGAAACAATTTGTTTGTATCATGTTTTCGTGAGGTAAGGTTTATTTTGATCTGTCTTTGTCTCTGTATCTTCAATATATATATCTATATGTCTTTTACTCACTGTACATTTTCATAGAAAATTTAAAGCAGAAGATTTAAAATAAACTTGTGATCAGAAAAATTCTTTACTCATACATAATATATAATTACAATTTAAGGACACATACATGAAATATCACAAATAATAATGAAGAAAGAGCTATTTTAGGAGTCAACCCTCTAAACTGCCAACTCTGCGGAAAAATATTAACACACTGGATATGTCAAGACCGCAGAAAAGTGACTTGTCGGCTCAGAATCAGCTGATCTAATTCTGACCAGGAAAGGGGTTTGAAAGGGTCATTCAGTGTGACTGAATACTCAAAATATTTTTTTATTTAGATGTTGATTTCAAAAGGAGCAGCACGCATAAAAAATGTTTAGCATACATAGTGATAAGTATTCATTACTGAGTTGATAATTTCTATTATCCTTGAAGGAGCAAGGAGGAGACTATCTTGAAAAAAATCACCATTCTTTTTCTTCTTAATATACTGGCCATCTCAGACTGAGCATTATGTTCTTGAACTAAATTTTCACATGCAATTTTGAAACGTTTTTTTTTTTTTATCCAACTGTGATCAGCCACCATTTTATGTTATTATGACATATCTGATGAATTATGAGTAGGGTCCAGGTTCACTTTCCAATATGACTTCAGAGAGTAACTATGAACTTTTTCTGTCTTTGGACAACAATCATTATGATCTCAAAGAAACCATTTTAACTATTAATATCATACAATATGTGTACAATATTTTGTCGACCACTTAACTTTATCACCTTTCTGATCACCTTCTTCTGTCTTTTTTTTTATTTTTTAAGTGTCTGTGGTAATCCACTTTACATACACGGCTGACTATCCTGACTCAATACCAGAAATGGAATTTGCTTCGTATGATAACATGGATGAAAAGGAGCTTGATGAATTAATGGAATTTATGCAATCTCAGGTAAATTTTTTGTTTTTCTTTGATAGGACATGTAATTGGATGCATAGAAAAAAAAGTTCTGAACTTTGGGAGACGATAACTCTATGGAGCATATATTCATTCATACTTATAGCAAAATGACCTGTGATGCATGCAGAATTTCTAAGATGTACCTTAAGTATTAATGGAGATTCAGTGATTTCAAGTAACTCTCTTACAAATTGTCGATATGAAGAAAAAGACTAGAATTTGAAATTGCACAGTTTTTACCCTCTTGGCCTTCAAAGAAGTTTCTGTTGCGCACTGTTCAACATTATTTGAGAATGCTCCAACCATCTGCTTACATTATACTCGATATTCCTGCAGTTTGATATTTCATAAATTGTTTGTCTGGCATTCGTTTTATGATAGTCTCCTTGAGAAGAACTAACCAGTACCATCCTTGTTGCCGGGGAAGAGATTTCATTGGGGAAATTAGAAAGTCACTATAATCTTATAAACAAATGGCTCTGGGCATTGATTGCTCAAAATGGTGGTACAAGTGATCACATAAAAAAATTTACTGTCAGTTTCAAAATCATGATACAGACATTTTAAAACTAATGGTGAAATATTTTCCACTGATAAATCAATGAATCCAGTCCCTTGAAATTATCACCGCTTACTCAATATACATTTATGTACAAGTGTGTGAATTTAAGGGCTGTGGGTTGTGTATTTAAGAATTTATATATTGTCTCAAAGTGCAGGTCCTTTTTTTCTCACTCAAGGAGAGAACACATATTTCTTTCTCTGTTGGACTGTTGGGCTTCATAAATGAGTTTATCATTATCATTGTTATTATTATTATTTTTGTTATTGTTAATTTTTTGTTTGTGACTTATCTGCAGTTTCCATTTAAAGTTGTCCAGTCTCTGTGGAAGCTTCCCAAGGGTAAAGATTTGAGGGAGTTAACAATTTTGTTTACTTTTCTTTTTGATCAATCAAATGGTAATAGAAAGGAACAATTCCTATGATTGGATATGATGGAACTCAGTGGAACAGATGTTTTATCAATCAAATCCTGGTTCAAAACCTGAATATTTTCCTGAAGGTCTCTCTCCGTTAACAAATTCAGCAGTAATTTTCTCCAAATTTCAGGAAACATGTCTCTACTTGGTATAATTTTTCCTTTTACATTATACATTATATTGTTATTCCATCTTTATCAGGGTTAATCTACACCTGTCAATATATTCTAATGAAAGATTATCAGTTCTCTTAACATACGCACCTTTAATAACACATGCCCTTTATGCCTTAGGATCACCAGTATATGTCACAAAAACATAAAAATTGAACAGTTGACCATACTCCCTTCGAGCATATACTTGATCTTGTACTTTTCCCTAAATAAGTTCATGTTTTTCATCAAGCTACCACACATCTCGGAGGAAGGAGAGAGGTGTGAACACCTGTATGACCTCTAACAAATCTCTGATGCCATCTGGTCTTACTAGCAAGCTATTGACAACCATTCCATAGATTCATTGCATTTGGTGAAAGAAATGATTGTTTCCCCATTTCATGTAATCAATCAATTGACCTAAGATGAGGGTTCCTCCAGACAAGATGAGTAAATGTTGAATTTCTGAACCAGAATCAACAAACTTTGTGAATAGTTCTACTTTTGAGTCCTGGTCTGGCTTTGCCTAAATGCCCATTTTTTTTTTTTTTACTTTCTAAGAAAATATATTGTACAAGTTTACATTTAAGTCGGCTCTGGTGATGGATTGAGAGAAAATTTCATCCACTGTTTTAATCTTTGCTCAAAGTAGACATTTAAGGCACTGATAGGAAGAAGAATATAGATTCAGTTTGTCACATTGAATCATTTTCAGTTTTTTCACTCAATTTTCTTTTGATGTCTTTTCAGGCTGAAGAAAATGTTGGCATGGCTATGATTTTTTCCATATCATCAGCAGTACAGGAAAGACTAACTGTCATGATGGAACAGGCTGCAAAAAGGGAGGAAGAGGAAGCAGAGAGAAAAAAATTTGAAGAAGAAGAATCTGAAAGGGTTTGTTTTCCAAAGTATCTTAAAAGAAGTAGAGACAGGCTATATATTCTCTTGGAATACAGGAATTTGTTTGGTCATGGAATAGACAAAAACGGACATAACAAGATAATATTCCATTGATTCAAGTTTTCCTCTTACAGAGCTGTGTAATTTAAGAAGATTGATATGGAGGAGGAGAATCTTGAAGGATTTGTTGCAACACTGATACTAGTGATACCATTTTGGCCCTCTAAATTTTTTTCTTGTTTTCATCACCATCTAAAGCATAGTGTGATTTTAGGCAGCTTTTAAAACAAACCATATCACAACTCTATTTCAATTCAATTTTTCTGTGTCCTTGACTCTTCCATTTGAATGGATTATATGTGTATATTTGATGAAGTTAAAGCATGATTCCTAAATTGAGTAATATTTTCAGACATCTGAGATTTCAGACCTACAAGTCATATCCATACATTTTCAATATTGTTTGTACCACATCTAACCTGTCAAAGCAATAATAATAGCCTTATGAATAAACAGGCCATATGCAAATGAGAGAAGATTATACTGCAAATTGGAATATACATGGGGATTTAATATGATTCTTGCTTCATTATCATTCATACAGCTAACCAGAAAAAAGTCAAACATACTTTAAGAAATGAAGAGCAATTGATTTCATAATAATCAAAAGTACACCTGCAAAAATATGAATAAAACAGAATTAACTTCCTTTGAAATGGATGGTAAGAGTGATTTAAGGAGAGTGCAGGTTCTGGAAAGTTACTTTTCGACCCAAAAATCCATTTTTGGATTTTTATGTTTTCATCAAGAACTATCATTTCTCTTGAAGGTTAAGGTTAATCAGAGTGGATTGAATTCATATTTCAATTTTTACAAATTCAAAAATTCATATTAATGAAAGTTTTATATCTAACCAAAAAATCCTCTGATCATCTCGAGATATTGTATCAAAGAAGAATGGCACAAATTTGAAAGACATACATGAAAAATAGTGGAAGCCTTTTGTATATGAATATATGTGAAATTTTGTGCCGAACTCCAAGATGGCCATCATTTCCATGGCAATTAGAAGTGCTGGAAAAAAACAGTCTACAAATTTCAACTCATTGTCCCACATCTATCACACCTGTATAGGAATGAGAGTGATGTTTAGGGAAAATATTTGCAAGACTGGTTTCTTGACTGGTGGTGGATTATATTTTGAAAGAAGAAAACAATTCACCACCACCCTAGATAAACTTGCTATTGTGTGGCTAAAGGTTGTAAGAATTAAGATAATCTTGACTTTTTGTAACTGAATAAAAGAGATGGTAAACGCAGATTAGATACCCTCCCTATGAAAATTCTACACAGATCCTTGTTCTCTGTATGTATAATATAGTGGTCAAAAAGTTTTGAGTTTTTAAGGTCTTGATGACTCTCGTTGATGAGAAATAAACACTATATGTCTGGTACCATTGGGGATATTTTGTGCTTCCTTAAATTCTATAACGGATTTAAAGTGATTCCTTTCGTAACTAGGTTTTTAATCTGGACTAGATTTATAAAAAAATTGCTCGAAATAAACACACTGAGGTTCTCATTTGATAATTTCTCAGGTCACTGTATTTAGAATAGCTTTCTGAAGCGCACGTGTAACTTTCAGTTATTTCTTTTCAAAGTGTGTATGAAAAGACAGTAATTTAGATGACTCATATGAGATACTAAGCATTTTCTGTGTTAGTGGTTATAGGGCATAAAAAGGCAATTTAATTTCATATCATGTCCTTTGCTTATGAGTGTTTAAATCTATATTGTATCCTGAAGTTGGATATTGGCTCATCCTTATTTCCTCCTCAGAAAAAGTTTGAGGGCACTCGGGTCACTGTGGAATCCTTCATGGCATGGAAAATGAAATTTGATGCTGAAATAACTGAAATGAAGAGATTAAAAGGGATATTGGATACAGGGACCAAAAAGCCAACTGGTGAGCATGATGCTTTTTCTTTTACTAAAAGGTTAAATGAAAGAGACTGGAGATAAAACAAAAAATGACAATCATAGCTGAGAATGATACAGCATGATTTGCAATTAGCTTCAAAGGTGGCATGGCAGGATTGCTGTATCAGATCAGACCTTTAAATCTCCAGCCAATTCGCAGAAACTCGCCAAAATCAAAACAGTCATAATCATGCCTCCTCTCTCCACCTCTCTCTCCTTGCCTAATGCCTCTTAAAATGTACTATAACTATCGGGTTTCAAGCCCGCCAATGTCCATTTGTCAGTACTGATGAACGATAGTTGACGAGACGGCAGGGCTCCCTGTCAATATCTTAACCAAAGGTCCACGCATTTGCTGGATGGATACAGGTGGAGATAAAGAGTAGGCTAGGCCTATTGGCTAGAGGTGGCAAAAAGAAACGCGGAGTCCAGTAATAAGTAATACAGAGTAGAGTATGAACTTATGCTTACAATAATTTACATCTTGAAAATCGTATGCTCACCCTACCAGGATGAATGTGTCTTCACTATAAAGCATGCAATTTGCTGCACTCAGTTCAGAAAATTTCATCATGTTGAGTCATGTGAGTAAGATGCTCTTGTATATACATGTATCTAAGAAGGAGGCAGTATTTTGTATCTTTGGTCATAGTTATTGTGTGGACTGATGAGTCTTGGTAGTGGAAAGCAATTTTATTTTTTAAGTTTATTGTTTTCAGTGAAAAATTTGTGCTTGTTTAATAGTTGATAAAGTATGGTCCTTGTATTTGAAGATGTTGCAGCTTGAATTTGGTGAAAAACTTCAGTGAAACTTTATCAAATAGACCCAAGATTAGATTGAGACTTCTAGCTTAAGTTTTAAATCAAAATTTAAGAGTGAAATCCCGAAGACAGCCTTGACCTCTGAAGCACATCAGTTGTGCAAGGGTCTCACGCAACACACAATTGCCGCGGCAATAACAACTTATAGTGATAGGCCAAGATGGGTAATAAAAAACTGTGAGACAGCCACCAAAATGTGACAGGCACCATGTGTTTAGAACCAAAGAAGTGTAATGTTGTCCGTGGTGCTTGTGCTAATGCATGGGTAGAGACCTACTTTTTGTGTTTGGTAGGATCTTTTTGAATTTCTGGACATGATGAGTGGTGACCAGGGAGATCAAGACGAAGAGAGAGAGTGTGTGTTTGTTTGCTGATTTGGTGTTTTAGGGCTCTTTTTGACGACAGAGGTCATCTAGCACCCAGAGAGAGAGAGAGAGAGAGAGAGAGAGAGAGAGAGAGAGAGAGAGAGAGAGAGAGAGAGAGAGAGAGAGAGAGAGAATTTTGCCTTTCACTTTCGTTCATTCTTCCTTCATTTAATATAGTATGCCCCTAAATAATGGCAGGACCTTCATGAAGGCTACATTAGAGCATCTGGTCTCATATCCTCTACATCATTTCTCCACCAAGTATTTGTCGCAAAACATGAGGCTATTTCTCGTTTACTATTGTCACTTTGATAGTCATAACTGTTGAAGCCTCACACTGCAGTAAACAGTTGTGTCATGCTATTGGTAAATTTATAATATCCTTGAAATTGACTCGTATGCACGAGACAATGAAGGTTTTACTTCTACATATACATAAAGGCATTGGAATCTATTCTTCTAAAAGTTAATAAAACGTTGAGGGTTCTCCCTGATACCTACACAAACATTTAGAATCAGTAGGTCATATAGTGTAGTCAATGTGTGGTGTTTGGTATCTACCACATGTCAGTGCCAGTAGGCATAGAAGAACACTAGTTTCACTACAAGGTATCACTACAAAGTGGTTTGGCCAAAGGCCATTCATCAGTGGATGGTTCTGCTGAGAGATTAACTGCCGCTGGTCTGTAGGCTAATGGCAGCTAGCCTCCACCGAAGGATTGGTTCCCATTCGTCAGTACTGATGGCTAGCCTTGCCAAAGTATTATTTGCTGCTCATCAGCATGGACGTCTGGCCCTGTCAAGGGATTATCTCCTGCTTGACAATAATGACGAATAGCGCTGGCTAAAGGAAAATGTTTTTCACCAAGGGCTTGCATGATTATGATATTACTCAAGTACCTTTTATGGATTCTAGCTGCTTTGGTTACTGGGTCTTGTACTTCCCATTACTTCATTATTTATCACTCGCATGTATTTTGAAGCTATTCTTCGCTTAGCCTGCTAATAGCCTCTATAATATTTATCAGTAATGCTCATGAATAAGAAAATATTTGAATTTGTTTATTCCCCATGCAGGCAAAGAGTTGTTTATGAATGATCAGTCTATGAATGATTCAGATGTGAAATTCTTGCAAGCAGGTAAAGAGACATTTTTAGCATCATTAATCAGATTATTTTAAAGCATTCAATAGCATAGCTTATAAATTGATCAATATACAATAATGCACGACTTTAAGATTTAGCTATTTGCCAGCTATGTTGCCATGAACAGGAAGTACAAGTAGTTTGTGATTGTTGGAATGATGAGTTAGAATTTGTGCCATTTCAGCTCACTTTGCATTTTAAGTGTAAGGCGTTGTTTATTTAATTTGATTTACCTTTCTAATTTATAAGTTAAATCATGAATTAAAAAGTTTTACAGTTATTATTGCTCCTGAGCAGTATTAATAATAAAGAAAATAAACAATTGAAGACAGGAAAAAGGGTTCCACTGCTTTGTGATGTACATCATACAAGAAAAGTTGTGCATTGTATTTCATGAAAAAGTCTTTTAGGCTTTCTTTGGTTCAAATTGCAATCAGTGATGTTTCACAGTTAAGAAAATAAATGTGGTTTTAAGAGTCATATTTTTCCACCCATTATGTCTGTTGCAGAGGGAGATACTCTGGAAGTAGATGAATCTTTATTTGAAAACATGGGTGATCTTGACCTGGATGATGATGATGATGATGACGATCCGGACTATGTACCAGGAGAAGATGATTGACCATTGAAATTGATTTAGCTCTTATCAAAATAGAGGCAAAAATAAGTATTGAAAATCAAGACACATTTGGGTGAGGGAGTTGTTGGGGGGATTCTATTTCAGAAAATGGTGCCACCTGCTTGATAATTTTTGTACTCACATTTAGACAGCGTTCCTGTCTTTTGCAGTATGAAGATTTGAGATGCTTTTTATGTTTATGTTTATTTGAACATTTTGAGATGTTACTTACATTTCTGCACACTTGAATATTGAGCCATGTTATTTGTATCTTTGTATGAATGATTGATTTTGAGACTTATATCTTCTTCTCTTTGTTGACAAAATGTTCTAGATTTAATTTATGTGAGATTGTAGACTTACATGTATGTTTTGTCTGCTAAATTGTTTTGAAAAAAATGTGTCAACTTCTTATTTTTGCAGTCTGTGAAAAAAAAGTTATTAAAAGTTAAAAGTTTTAAAATGTTTTGCAATTTAAATGCAATATAAATAAAGCCAAGTTTTTTTTTTTTCGTCTTTTTTTGTGTTCAAATTTTAGATTTATCAAAGTGGCTCTTTTGTGTGAATGGGTATGATTCAAATGTAATTTCTGCAAACTGTAGGTGTTATTGGCTTGTACCTGAAATTGGCTGTTCTGCATTATAGTACTTCATAGCTTAACTTTATTATTTTTGTCTCTCATTTCCTAATTTTTTAAACACCTATAGATATCATAAACTGTTCAAGACTAAGCTGAACCGATTTTTCATATGTCTGTTCCATTTAAAAGAGTTTCATATTTTGGGATTATTAGAACTTTAAATTTCAATCATCAAGCTTTGAATTTTCTTGGCTGAGAGGCATTGTATTTATATGAACCTACCCGAAGTCTTTACTTGGTATCCATTGATTTTTAAAAAATAAATGCCTATGTATGTAGTGATTGATGCAATTTATTGTAGATTTAATGCTTTAGTTCATGGCAGTGAGAAGACTCAAGCTTCAAGCCCTTCGCTGGACAGACTGTCTGCTTTAATTTTATATATTCAATCAGAAAGCTTTGGCTGTCACAATTGTCTGCTTAAATTCTTTCTGTCTTCAATACTTGGGCTTCACTCTTTAAGTATAAAGAATTGTTTTAGAACACATTTGATTCCATTCCCTCCCACCACCATGTGTTGCAAACGGTTTTTGTTGATATAAAACATGATGCAGAGCTTATATACAACAGGTGATCTTGTTTGGTTTTCCCAAGACATGAGATGAACATAACAAAGCAGAATAAGAATGGTCTTCAGGGAGTGAATGTGGTCTTTTCTTGAATTTATTGGCAAATGTGTCACATATACACACATAAATATACTTTTTATAGGAATGCTACAGTTTGTAACCACACACAGCATTGTTATAAAGTCATGAGCACTGCAGACCATTTTGATTTGTGCCTGAAATATTTCTTTGTATGTACAATATGGTTGTATTGAAGATTGACTGATTTTGATGTGTGATAAAGAAATATGCAGTGAAGAAATACATACATGTGACGACATATGTATCTGTAGTTTTTATTTTGTTGCTCATTTCCTAATTGTTTCTATATTACATGTCTTTTGTTATAAAATGTGTTGCTAAATCTCACTGTTTTTCAAGCTGTCTTCTTTTATGTCGTCTTTTATGAAAATTATATTTCATCTTTGTCATATGAAACTGTCACTCTTTTACATGTACATGTACATCTGTTAAATATTGTTATTGTCTATTAATTATTGTTGTTTCCCTCTTTCATTTTCCATCTCCCCTACACTCTTTTATTTCTGAACAGCTTTTTCTATCCTTGTACACCTATGATGTCCAAATGTTACAGTTTGCTTATGGCCGGATATATTTTGCAAAGGTGCAGTTCATAGAATATGAACAAGTGTTTATTTGAACACTTGTCAAGGCTCTGTATTTAATTCTGAGGGGTATGTGTGGGATTGGGCAGCAAAAGATTTTCATAGCGCTCAAATAAAAAAGATTGCATCTGTGGAGTGCACCATTGCAGCACAGTACTAGCCTAAATGGTGATTTAATTTATGGGAGATTGAATGTGTTGTGTGATTTTTTTTGTATTTCCTCATAAAGAGTCAAATAACTTAAAAACGGTTTAATGTAGACGTCAGGTTTACTGCAAAAGAAGGATGATATTTCCACAATATATTTCATATACCTTTTATTCATATGAGATAATTCATTATTTAATTATGAAGTCAGCAGTGAATGACTGTGTCCTCTCTATGAGGTAACGGTTAATGAGCAATGAAAGGTCGGCCCTCCATGGGAATCAAAACAAAAATCTAAAATGGTAGAGGACCACGAAAAAGCAATTATATGCATGTGGAACCATGGTTGTCCATCAGATATCATAATTAAAAGATATTACGGGATGGGCATTGGGGGAGGTCTGCCCTCACAGCATTATGAATTTAACTGAGACAGGCCATGTTACTCTATAACAAAGCTGGGAAGAAAGTCTGTCAGTCAAGAATATCAATCTGGTGAGATTGGCTTTTGAAGTTGAAGTTGTGGGCTCTCTAACTAAGAAGATGCTAGGAACACATGGCAAGAGCTGTGAGAGCGATTTTTATGTGAAACAGAGCTGTTCATGTAGAGGTCTCAATTGTACGACATTGGTGAATGCACAGGCTCAAAAACGATATCTCATAAGTCATAAAGAAATTCCTGGTAATATGCAAAAAAAGAAATTGATGTAATCAAATTATACTTTGTTTTTCAAATTCTTTATGGGGGGAATAGAGTTTTTCAAATTCTTTATGGGGGAATAGCAAAAGACACTCTGTATATGGATACTCTCATTGAAACTAAGCAAATTTTATCTACCCTTCCCCGTGGAGAACAATAAAGGGATGAGCTTACTGGCTTACAGTAAGAGCAGATATAAAAAGTCACCTTCTGCTTGGTGCCTGAATAGTTAAGGTAGTCACAGGTTCAAGAGCTACAGGTCTGTTCTGTCTCTGTCAAATAACCATATTTTTCATGCTTTTTCCAATTTCAAAGCCAGAATATTACAATATTTTTTGACATTGAACATGACTAAGTCTTTGTTTATTTTATAAACTTTCTGGTCTTTTGAGTCATTTACACAAATATCTTGTGAGTACTTAGTAAAATTTTAAACTGCCATTTACAATCACTCTTCATCTTAATTGAAATATAAAACTGCTTTTCTTGAAATTTTCTCCATATTTGATATGGATGGAATACGAAAATGAGATCTGGAGGGATTATGAGTTATATGCATAATAATTAATATTTGAATTTGAAAAGGGCCTTGGTAAGATTTGCCTTGAGTTAATATGAATATACATAAAAATGTGCATGATGTGAAATCAACAGAAGCTCAGACCAAGCCTAGTGTCCATGACAGTCCATGAGGTGGCACAATTGTTGTTTGTAGGGTGAGGATATACATGAACTGGATACATTCATCATCAGCCAAATATGGGCTTGGGGAAGTCAATTGGAGGCTTGGTGGCAGGCTTGTCAGTGGTACTTGGTGTTTTTGTAGAGGCTGCTATTTTGACATTGCCAGGATCACTTGTGATTGGTTGGCTGCCTGTTGTCTGCTCCGATGTCATTGAGACCATGTCATGTGTGTGAGCCATGGTTGTAGTTGTTGCATCTTTGCTGGCATTATAACAACGTCCATAGAGGGACACAAAAGAGCTTGCAATGTTGGCCTTGCAGTAAAGACCAGTTGCGCATGGGCATTCAGAGTCAGTCTCTTTGGTGGTACAGTTTTCATCCTCCAGGCCAATTTTACGACAATAAACATAGGTGGGTAGGAATTCATCCCGGACACAGCAGTAGCCCTTTGGACAGTCCTCGAATCGATGCTTTAAACTGGGGTTGCATTTTTTGTCAATATGGTCCTGTAAGGTAGAGAAGAATGATGGATATTGATATTTGAAAGTCAGCAGTCTTGAACCTGGTTCTGTATTTTAAAAAAACATTTAAAAAATTGAAAATAAAAGCTCCATTCCCCAAGCCCCCACTGCTACCCCAAAACAAATCATTTTAAAAACCAAACAAAAAAACAACATGAAGCAACACACAAAAACAAACACAAATAACAACAACAGCATCAAAACAGACAAAAACACAAAGAAAACCAAATCAACCAACTCCTCCCTCCCAACACAAAAAACCCAAAACACAATGTAAGAACCAACAACCAATGATAATGTCTATCTCAACAAACTGCCTGTCCTTTTTTGTGTTGATGCCAAAGTGTCGAAGGCTGACAGGGCGAGTTACAGTGATCTTCTGTCTCCAAAAACGTTTCCATATTACATGTATTAATATTAATGTGGTCCTCGTTTCCATATTGTTGTTGTCTTCGGTCTGAGCTGAGCTTCCGAGCTTTCATACAGCGGTAAATCAATTACAATGTAAATGTGCTCAACTCAAAGTGATGTACAATAATTGTTCCTCGCCAGTCCTTCTCCAACCCAATACATGTACCTTCTCAGCTTCATATGCAGAATACAGAGATGCAATCATTCTACGGGTGGACTTGCTTGAGCTTACTGACAATGTCCACTTCTGCCTTTCGGTCGGATACTTTATACATGTAACACCAGAGTTGGGTGAGAAAAATGTGTGTAAACAGCCTTTCCTAAGGACTAAACAGTTGAACTGATGCCACGGAGCGGTCCACTTTTGATCTCATCTCTGCTCTGAAGGTTGGAGGCTGAAGTCTTCTGCAGCTCATCACGATTTACTCAATAATAATAATAATAATAATAATATCTTTATTTATATAGCGCTAGTTCTCCAGAGTGAGGTGTCAAACATGACAATCCCGACACAAACACAAGGGGTATCTGGGCCTGATTTGTGTGAGTCTACATAACAGACACAGCTACGAGTCCAACTTGTCAACGTGCAAGTGATTGGCAGATCCCATACCTTACTGAGCAGACAAAATGGCAGAGTAAACCGAGAACAACTATTGTTCGTAGTAACTCCAAGAAAGCACCTCAAAAGGATCAAAGAACGCCTTAAAATAAAAAATGATGCAGACAACAGTTACATGATATGGCGTAAAACAAACAGAATTGCAAACGTTTCACGGCAGCAATATAATATACTTGTGGACTCAGCAGCCCCTGACGGAAAAGTCAGATGTCTCTTCGGCCGATTGGCCTTTAAGCCGCAAACAACAATAAC
>JAOWAY010289886.1:0-10491 GCA_028565895.1 Goniobranchus geometricus | reverse complement strand
GCACACAGCCACATTTTTTTCATAAGTTTGACAATCTGAGATGTGTCCTAAGCCCTGAGAAATTAGTGACAATGCCGTTGTAGTTGATGTGGTTGAACATTTCATAGATAACAAATTGAGGGACCGCATGATGGCACAAGAGAGGGCACCAACTACCATGATAATAAAATCAAACTTAAATGAGGGCACAAAGTGCTAATAAAAATCAGATCTAAATGACAGTACTCAATCCTAATAAACATCAGATTTAAAATGAAATTAACAAGTGCTTACGAAAATTAGATTTGAGAGAGCACCAGATGCTTTTAAAAATCAGATTTAAATGAGGGTAACAAGTGCTTACGAAAATCAGATTTAAGAGAGGGCACCAGGTGCTTTTAAAAATCAGATTTAAATGAGGGTAACAAGTGCTTTCGAAAATTAGATCTACGAGAGGGCAACAGCTGCTTTTAAAAAATAAGATTTAAATGAGGGTAATAAGTGCCAGCAAAGATAAGATTTAAGGGAGGGCACTGCTTGCTTATAAAAATCAGATTTAAAGGAGGGGACCAAGTGCTCATAAAAATTATATACAGGGAGAGCATCAGGTGCTTATAAAAATCAGATTAAAATGAAGGTGAAAAGAGCTTATAAAAATCAGATTTCAATATCCAGATAAGTTATTGAAAAAATCCTAATATCTTTCAAATAAATAATTTAACAAAACCCTCTGCAAATGCTGACACAAAAACACAAAAAATTGAGAAGAGGAAGGAAGAAGATAGATTTCACACTGGTAAGATTAGCTTAATATGATAACAATGGGAATATCAACAAGAAATCACATCATCTGATGATCAAATTGTGATGAAACTGCATCTTTCTATGTGCTGATAAGAAGAAGAATGGGTCCAGACATAATTGCAGCTCAGTTCTCGAATTAGGTTGAAAGGGGCCCAGTGCTCCTGCATACCATATTATGGAGTACTAAACCTTCCCAAACAAAAAACAAGATATCATCTAAGGTTTTGTAAGCTTTTGTCGGCATTTACCTTAGATACATCTTAAAACATTTCACATGTTGCACTTAAAGAAGTAAAATAAAACGTTTGGAGTGTCCAACTTTTCTTGTAATCAAAGTATGTCAAGGGTAGAAAAAGACCCAAAGATGGATTAATAGTAAACATCGCTACAAATATCCTGGCTCAGAAACGGACTTGAACAGACTCGACTGGGCGTGGCAAGCTAAGATATGAAGCTCACAACTACTGAACCACCAATGCCTTAATACCTTTTTTTTTTATATGCAAGGGAGGACGAGGAAGACGTGCCAAGAGTCCTTCCCTTGGGTCCAGACTTTGGACTGGCATTTGAACCACAGACCTTTTGCTTTGCATGCTTATGCCGTGTCCACTGGACCAAGATGCTACAATTTTGGTTGTAATGAAGGTCATGGTAGACCTCAGACTAACTTTAATGATAAAAACATACAGACGTTCAACGACATGCGGCAAAAAAGTCCTTTAACCTTTAAGGTGAGAATTTTTAAAAAAAAATCAAATATAAATTAAATTAAATTAGAATATGTACAGTTATAGCATTGGAAAGCGATGTCCCGATGAGGTGATGAGGTCAAGGTCATCTCTGGGATGAGGTTATCGTACAAGACTCAAACTTATAAAAATAGGAAAATCCATAAAGGTATATTCACAATTAAAACTGAAAAGAGAATAACATGCTACTGGCATAAAGAAACATTATACAATAGAAACTATTTCAAAATGCAACTGTTTATTTGTAACGTCAATGGTATTGGTGTTTGTGTTTTGTTTGAGTTTGTTTTGGTTTTTTTTTATTTTTCCTCTTAAAACAAATTTACCAAGAAGCCAAATATAAATTTTAGACATTTCTCTAACAGCATTGAGAAGACATTATTTAAATAATAACATTATTTGGTGACAACATAACATAGGAGTGAATGGGTAGAGTTTACTGGGTGGAGTAATAAGCTGAAAGAAAGAGTAGTAAGGGGAGAGAGAGAGAGAGACTGCTGAACAGTTAAGAAGGAAGACTGAGCAGATGCGAAGGAACAGTACTTAGACAAGAAGAAAGACTAAATAGAAAAGAGGGAGGAATATACAGTTGAGGAGAAAAAGAAGAGGGAGGGGGAGTAATTGAGAAGCAAGAGTGAAGAGATGAGAAGAAGGAGGGAAGAGATGAGAAGAAGGAGTGAAGAGATGAGAAGAAGGAGTGAAGAGATGAGAAGAAGGAGTGAAGAGATGAGAGGAAGAAGTAAACACAGTGGAGTACGGTTATTTCCAATAGCACTGACCATGAAATTGTATTGAAATTAAACGTAATTGAAATTATCCATGTGGGTGTGTGTGTGTGTGTGTGTGGGTGTTCGCGAGAAGAGATTGTTTGATTTAAGAAAAGGGCTATAGATGAAAGCCTCATATAGAAGGTGAATGGCCAGGACAGCTGGGTGCAGTTTCCAATGGATGAGTGAATGTGCATGCGCACGTAGATTTGTGTGTGTGTGTCTGCGTGTGTGTGTATGTATGTGTTCACCAGGCTGGCGTTATCTGTGAAAGACAAAGCATTGGGCAAGAGGCAAGTGTATGCGGCCAAACTGGTTTTGGCTACAAAATCACATTAGTTGGAGTTGAAACTAACCAAATCACACCTTTTGTAATTGATAGTGCCGCGATACCGTGATTTGTATAGTAAAAAAGCAAAAGGACCATTCCACACTGCTGAAATTAACTGAGATTTGATATAAAACATGTTGAAATTAAGTGTACTCCACTGCAGTTGGCGCATAAGAGTAACTAAAAGAGGAAGAAGAGTGAACACTTGAGAAGCATGAGTGACTGGATGAGAGGATATAAAGAGTAAATTGTCAGAGTAACTCTTGAACTGTCTTAAGTTTATTTTATAATTTTTTTACAGGAGAGCCAAAAAAATGTACGTATTCAAAATTAACAAGACTGAAACAATTTTCATATATGCAAATCATCATTTAATAGGTGTGTTTAGAATAACCACAGTCTTTTTTGAAGAATCACCTCATTGTTTTGACAGAACATGCCAATTAAGTGTATTCTCTAGATATCACACACAAAAATATGGTCCTAAAAAATCAGAAGTTGAATGGCTACAGAATTACACAGACAGAGTGAGATGTCAGAGTAAACGGATGAAAAGGAGGCGGAATTAATTGAGGGGAAGGAGAGTACAAAGATGAGAAGTAAGAGCAGATGTTAGAGATGTAAGAGTAAAAGTTATGAGGGAATAGTAAATATATCACAAAGGGTCAAAATATCACATTTTCCTATCTCCAAAACCGTTAGAATTAACATGGACAATGGCAAAAAAAAAAAAAAAAGTTAAAAAAGAAAACATATATGCCTTATAAAAGGGCAAGAATATTTGTAAAACATGCCAAGATCTTGATTCAGTAACACTGGGGAGATGAAAACTATTTAATATTTCCTATTTAAGAGGTCTTCTTTTCAAATCTCTTTTTGAATGGGAAATCATCTTCAACGTGATTCGTCGTTTAAGGTCCTATTCAAATATCTAAGTCTCATTCTTAATTTGAGTTGTGCTAGCAACGGTGTTTTATTCATCTTCAGGTGGAAGATTTTCAAGTGCTGTTTTGGTACAGTTTGTATATTGTCTGAAGTGATACTTAAATGTTGTTGGCAGCAACGTCTACGCTCTTTTTATGTACATTTGCCTTTTTTTCATGTGCACAAACAATTTTCACCATGGCTCTTTCACTGTATGACTTGTTTGTGTGACTCCACAACAGTAAGACAGATCTAGGGTTGTTTGTGTTCTCAGGCCCGTGGATGCACATTGTCTATGTGGGAGATATCATTGACCTCTGATGAGGTAATCAAAGAGACCTCAGAGGCAGAACAGGCAAGGCAAGAAAAACCTTTGTGAGGCTTGAAAAATACCTTTAAAAACTCTGCATTCCTATTTTTGAGGCATTTTTGCTCTACAGATGTGCGACATGAAGGAATACTTAGACAATGCAGCAGAACATTCGAACATTCTTCAATACCTGTTTGAGGGGCACCATCAAAGTATGACCGTCGGAGATCTAGAACTGCAAGCTATTCAGAAAAAACAAGACAGGAACCAATGGAGAAACATGTCTTGTGACAAAAGAGGAGCTGTATTGCCATTTACCTTAAAAAGCCAGCGGCCAGCACCACATGGCTAACCATGGTCTGAACTCTTCTGGGAAAGAGTAATAGCAGCCAATTTGGCAACAGCAGCAAGTAAACAATGAAGCTTAATTGAACCAAGAGAATCATTGCAATACCCAGAATTGGATGCAAGGTTGCTCCATATTTGCAGCTGATAAATCAATTTCTTGTACAGCAATGTTATCATGACAGATGATGTAATTATTATAAGTCTGATAGAAGATTGGTTATATGCACTTGAATACACAAATACAATTTCTACACACATTACCAAGCAATGTTCAAGACAGGCAAAACATGGGTTTGTGACATACATCTGCATTTTGCCATGAAGGAATCTGTTTAAAAAAAACAGACAAATGATAGCACAGAATGTTGTATTCAGCCTAAACTCTGCCAGAGTCAGAATGTACAAGAAGAAGGTGAAAAGATCTTCAAATACTAAACCATAAAAGCTGGAACCATCAGACATACATTACTAAGTCCTTCAACTGACTAGCCAAATCAGTTGTATCTGCACTACTCATGTATAAGCTCTGCAAATATACATGATGACAGTAACTGGTCATATCAGCTGTATCTGCCATGTTCAAAATATATAAACTCAGCAAATGTACACAAAGACAGTGACTGGTCACATTGGCTGTATTTGGCAAGTTCATAATGTATAAACTGCAAATGTACACAAAGACAGTGACTGGTCACATCGGCTGTATCTGGCAAGTTCATAATGTATAAACTGCAAATGTACACAAAGACAGTGGCTGGTCACATTGGCTGTATCTGCCAAGTTCATAATGTATAAACTGCAAATGTACACAAAGACAGCGACTGGTCATATCAGCTGTATTTGCCAAGTTCATAAAGTATAAACTGCAAATGTACACAAAGACAGCCACTGGTCATATCAGCTGTATCTGCCAAGTTCATAATGTATAAACTCTGCAAATGTACACAAAGACAGTGACTGGTCATATCAGCTGTATCTGCCAAGTTCATAATGTAATGTACACAAAGACAGTGACTGGTCAAATCGGCTGTATCTGACAAACTCATTCGTATAATCTGCAAATACACACATAGAAAGTGACTGGTCATATCAGCTGTATCTGCCAAACTCATTCATAAAATCTGCAAATGTACACAAAGAAAGTGACTGGTCATATCAGCTGTATCTGCCAAACTCATTCCTAAAATCTGCAAATGAACACAAAGAAAGTGACTGGTCATATCAGCCGTATCTGCTAAACTCATTCGTAAAATCTGCAAACGTACCTTAAGACAGTGACTGGACATATCAGCTGTATCTGCTACGACTATACAAGATCTACAAATAAACCTTAAGAGGGAGAGACAGAATGAAGGACAGGGGGGGAAAAGCCAAACCAAAAAATTAAAAAGACAGGATGGAAGACAAGAAATAAAGTTAAAAAAGAAGCCACACCCTGATGGCCATTCCACCAAAGTAAAGGACAGGACAAAAAGAAACAAATCAAAACAACAACAACAAAACAAAAAAAACCAAACCCAAAACCCATTAAATATCACATGTTCAGCTTAATGGTATAATCAGCAGTGTTATAAAATAAATTTCATACATTTGGAACAAAGAAGAAAGAAAAAAAAAATGCCAAGATATAAAAAAAAAAAATGGTGCCACAAATAACCATAGTGTTGCTGAGAGTAAAGAGAGACAGGAAGAGATGGTGATACTGGCCTTGTTAACATCTTCAAAATAAAATCAATTGACAGATTGGAAATAAGAAGAATTTTTCATTTCATTTTGTATGGAGATAATTTAAAATAAACTTCTTTCCATTAAATTCCCTCTATTTCATTAAAACATTGCAAATATCCCTTGCCCACTAAGACCTTTAATTAAACAAAAAAATTTATTAAATTATTGGAAGACTGCAGCAGTAATGCTAAGGTAACATGCAGATAGTATGAAAAACTGACCATTATAGAGTTTAATATTCCTCTAAAATTTGTTTTCTGAGTTGTATCTCCCACTTTAAGCCATCAGTGAATAAAAGGTCCATAAAAATTCCCCAGAAAAAACAAATCTGGTTTTTGTACAATATGAGATTCAGTGAAAAGAATACAATTAAGAGATCTCATCTTGTAGTGGAAAGAACACAAAAGAGGAGGATGTTAAGATTCTGTGACAAATAAACCAAAACAAAACAACAAGAAAAGTCATAAAAATTTGAAAGTGAATTAAAAAGAAACAACAAAACAAAACAAAATCTCTTGATGGTGAAATTAAATATGAAATATGTGATGGCTGCCAAAGAGATCAAGGTGTGTCAAAGTCTGTCAATTTATGTTTATATAAATGAACAACCTAAATACATCTCTGCTTCTTCTCCGAGCTAATTCTCATAACCAGGTTATCAAAGCATACCATAATTCATATAGCTGTCTACATTTATTACAGGACAAAGGCTTTAACGCCTAACAATTATTCTCAATTTTATTCAATGTTGTATGAACAATGCTGTTTATCCTTTGGGGTGCATGTGACCAAATCTTGCCACATAAACAGAAATATGAGAACAAGTTTCGTGAAATAAAACACCCATTTAAATGAAACATATGATTTCATATAAAAACTCCCATGAACCTTGGAAAACAGCAGGGATTAGATAGAGCCTATTGTGGCTGAGATGGAAAGCAGCATTTCCGATGTGAGGGTGAATAAAAAGCTTGGACAAAGCCACACAAGTGAACATTTGAGTAAAGAGGTTGCACAAAGCCAGACATGTGAACATTTGAGTAAAGAGGTTGGACAAAGCCAGACATGTGAACATTTGAGTAAAGAAGTTGGACAAAATCAGACATGTGAACATTAGGAGATAAGCAGTTGGACAAAATCAGACATGTGAACATTAGAGTTAAGAGGTTGGACAAAATCAGACATGTCAACATTAGGAGATAAGAGGGTGGACAAAATCAGACATGTGAACATTAGGAGATATGAGGTTGGACAAAATCAGACATATGAACATTAGAGTTAAGAGGTTGGACAAAATCAGACATGAGAACATTAAAGAGCTTGGACAAAATTAGACATTTGAACATTTAGAGTAAAGAAGTTGGATGAAACCAGATATGTGAACATTAGGAGATAAGAGGTTGGACAAAATTAGACATTTGAACATTTAGAGTAAAGAAGTTGGATGAAACCAGACATGTGAACATTAGGAGATAAGAGGGTGGACAAAATCAGACTTGTGAAGATTAGAGTTAAAAGGTTGGACAGAATCCGACATGAGGACATTAAAGAGCTTGGACAAAATAAGACATTTGAACATTTAGAGAAAAGAAGTTGGATAAAACCAGGCGTATGAACATGAGAGTAAAGAGGTTGTACAAAATCGTTAAATTATCTGGCTATACAGAAGTCTTAGGTAAGACTTTGGCTAAAGACGTGAGCATCATAAAATAGGGAATGATTCAAAGGGAGACTACAACAATATTATTATTGAGGGTGCTATAAACATTTGAAAACAAAAAGATTTCAATGAATGAGTAACCTGCAGCATCATTTTTACAATAAATCTGTCTTTACATCTATGACAAAATCTCAAGATGGATTGCAATGTACTTTAATTTCAAATGTAGGGTAGCTTTTAGGTTTAAACAAAATGAAAAAAGTTCTAGCCTAAAGATGAAACTAAATTTTCTCTTTTCTGTAAACTTTTCTTGGATGTCAATAAACTAGTAAGTACTCATAATATTTGACACCGTACAGACAGCGATATCAGCTTTCCTTTATGAATCAGACATCCTATACAATGAAAACTTTGTCCATCTGAATGATGAAATATCTAAATGTTATGGTAATTGGTAACTGGCTTGTAGAATACCTCAGGTCAAAAAAAAAGCAAACCAAAATTGACATGTATGGAAAGACAACTGCTACATTCTTTAGACATGTTACCCCCACCCCCCATACACACACCACACATACACACATCCACCACCACAAGTTTTTTAAAAAAGTTATATCTGCTGACAAAGGGTGCTTGCCTTGTGGTTTCAGTGTGGAAGGGTGCAAAGGAAAGCATTTTAAACATGGACAATCCAAGCATTTTAGTCAGTCCTCATGAAGCATCCCAAGAAAGCAAGAACACCCCCAAACCTTAAAAAGCGTATGATTTGTGGTTTTAACATTGTGTAATGCATTCTCTGATGAGACTGGAAGCAATCTATCTGTTGAGTTTTTTTTACTTCTTTAATGATTTTTTTCTTTTACCAAATCCAATGGCGGGTTGTTTTTTGGTTTTGGTTTTGGGTTTTTCATTTTTGTTTCTTTTCTGCCTTTCACGTGAAAAGTGTGTAAAAATCAATTGAAAAAAAAAATCATTACTGATCATATTGTCCTTGTTTTAAAAGGACTACAAGTATGTATCTCCTATATATAAGTTATATGGAGACATATATTGCTTTCACATGGGACTAAATGGCTGATGAATTTTCCTATCACCAGACATTCACAATCAAACCACAGACCTCATCACCGGTACACAATGACAACTCCTTTGTACAAAGATATTGACTTTCACATATCTATTCATTCCTTCTATTGCTTGATTTTGGTACTTTGGGGAAGGTAAGACAATTTCATTTAAAAATCAAAAACAAAAAACATTTGCAGAACTGTACATTGCCAGCCATTAGGACTCGAGAAACCCTAAGAATCTCAGACTGTTCTTATTTTAGGATGTCCAGACAAACTTATAAACATTTTGTCAAGCACTTTAAGCTGCTAAAAATAACTTTTTGGTTATTGCTGTTTCCTTCAAGTCATTGCCAAAATGATTAGATTTTTGCAGACAATATCTATTTAAAAAATGTGGCATATTACTCAAATGAAATAAAAAGTTACATGTAAGGTTTCTGATGGTTTCTTGAGTTGCTGAACCTCTCACTAATGGAACAGAATGAATCTGTCCTTGTAATCCAGCTGATGGAGGCATCGTTTAACATGAGTCAATCGACTTTAACCATGTTCGGAAAAAGGATGGCTACCTACATGAACTTCTACGGGTACATGTCAGTTTGGACGCTGGCATGAACATCTTTTAGCAACAAGGAAAAACCAAACAAACTGTAATTGAAGTACATGATGTACATGAACATTTGATATATGAAAGCACCATAAATACATGTTTTACGTCCAACAGCTTTCTTGCAAAACCTGACAGCTATCACATTAGATGAAAAATGCTATAGAATGGGATGTGCATTCGTACATATAGTAGATGTAATGGTTTACACAAACAGCTTTCTTGCAAAACCTGACAGCTATCACATTAGATGAAAAATGCTATAGAATGGGATGTGCATTTGTACATATAGTAGATGTAATGGTTTACACAAACAGGACCTGCTTTCCTGATAAACTCTCTTTCATTTTCTTCCGAAATGTCTGTTGGGATTCATAAAGGTTGAGATTTTCTACAATGCCCAGATGCCCCATAAAGTTACATCATGGACTCCTTACAAATCAAATTAAGATCTCACACAACCCATACAATCCACCAATGTTTGCAATGTGGGGTCACCATAACAATACTGTAAATGCAACAGACTTTTTTTTCCCACATTTTACGCAAGTTGACCTTTTCAAGTAGATCTGACATCTTTAAATTTTAAAAACACCGAAGAATATTTTACGGTCAAACAAAAAAAATTTCACAAACCACAATTTTACATGATTTTTGATTGGATTAAATGTCAATGGTGAAATTCATTCCTGTTCTTTTCTTCTTCTTGTTCTTTTGCTTTATTAAGAGTTTGAGTGTCCATAACAATAACCCCGTCTCAAAGGCCCACTATAATGTTTTGAAAGGGGTTTTACCTTGGATGCCCATCCTGATAGAGCCAACCTTTGGACTCTGGTATTCTTAACTCCCCCCCCCCTTTCCCAACAAAACTAAATTTCAAAAATCAATTTTCAATCAGAAAAATAAATAACAGGAGCATGATTCGATTATGAGCCTTTTGCTTGGTGAGCAAAACATTCCCTCTCTCCTTGTATCTTTTCGTTCACAAACCTATGCACCTGACGATAGGTGGTGTAAGGAAAGGTATTCTCCATAAAACCCTTGCCAAAAACAGCCAACAGAGCTAGTCAAGCTGTTGACATGGTGGGGTGCTCAATAGGGATAAGCAGAGAGATGGAGGAGGAAGAGGATAAAGGAGGAGGAAGAGGAGGAGGATGAGAGAGAGAGAGAGAGAGAGAGAGAGAGAGAGAGAGAGAGAGAGAGAGAGAGAGAGA
>JAOWAY010288775.1:0-15573 GCA_028565895.1 Goniobranchus geometricus | reverse complement strand
CATGCCTGGTCAGTGACAGAGGGCCTAGATTCTGCTCTTCTCCCCAGCTGGAGAAGTCCCGGGTCCCCCACGGGGAGAGTAATGATGTAATTTAAGTTCAAAGTGCCTGTTTTGGGGGATTCACCCAATATAATTTCATGTGTTTCATCAGTCTAGATTGAAATAAGAGATGACAAAGAAGTGTTAAGTATATTGTGATTATAGCCATATTTTTAATGACAATTTCTAGGCAAATTTGAAAGAGTCCAAAGAAACTCAAGCATCTCATTCATTCCTTTAAATTATCCTCCATCACTTATTCAGGTATAATTTCTATTTCTTCTTTCTTTTCTTCTTCTTTTGAGATTGCCTTTATCTCTCTGATCATGTACACATTGACTGACTTACTGACTTATAGCCTTGTCACGATCCAGTGCTCCGACGATGTCACCTCAGCTGATTTTCTGATCTTCGCTGACAATGCCTGCCACGTCTTTCTATCTTATAATATGCTAGTAAGGGAATCAATGTCTTCTTTTGATTGCAATGTCATCGGGGTTGATCAGCAAGACAGATCTTTGTTGATTACAGTTGGTAGAGTTATTGGTCTTCTTCTGAATTTCTTGTTTATTTCGGTAAAGTAAAATCCTATGGTTATGTTAGCTGGTATGGCTTTGTTCCTCCTAAGAATGTGTCCAAACAGGTGCAATCAAGCTTTCGGGATTTAACGTGAAAGTGGTTTTTCTTTGCATCTTTTACATAGTGATTTATTCGATATTTTTACAGGATATCTGATGTTCCTTGAAATGCATTCAGCTTCTCTTCATCACTGTATGTCAGGGCCCAGGTACCACAAGTATACAGCAGAATGGGCCGTATCTAGCTTTCCATCAATGTCCTTTACTGTCGGGTTTTCAAATGGTTTCTAATACATCATTTTTGTTGCCTTAAACATAGCGCGATCTGTTTTTGCATTGTGTATTCCTTCTATTTTTCTTTCAATATCTTCATTTTTCAGTTCTAGTGCTCTTCTCCTGCCTGTATGTAATATATCATTTCTCTCTCTTTTTAACGATTCTTCCTTTCTTCATTTTTTTGAATTTTGAATACTGATTCTGATGATGTTTTGTCGAATGGGTAATCTGCATCTTGATAGTACGAGTGACCCAAATATTTTATCCCAATGTTAAAAAAATTAATGCCTTATACGTGGTATTGTTGTCTATACCTAAAAATCTTGCAGACTTAAATTTCAGGACAAACTTTAAAAAGTAAAAGGTTTACTCCCTTATTCCCTTATTTGAATATATCTTCAATAAAGACATATTTCTCTTCTTGGCCTTACTTTTTCACATGAAAAAAAGTCCATGACGCTTTCAGCTAATGGTGCAAAAAACAACAATTGACAATTTTGAATGTAGGAACAATACAGAATTTTGAGTGTCAACTTTCTCCATCTAATGAATTATCATCTTCTTCTTTTGGCTTGTCCTAGAACAGGCGTTTGACGGTCAAAAGAAGGGGGTAGACAATCCATTGGAGGTCTGGAATCATCAAAGGGTTAAGAACCCCTGTCCTAGAGTGTCAATTCAATATGAGCCTACTAACTTTTGAAGTTTCTGTAACCATTATTTTTTTCAACACTAAGGTTTGCCCCGAGATAGATTTTAGCGTGAGAGGATTAGCCTCATGCCCAACCATCATTTATCCTGGCTCAGAATGGGCTGCTGAAGAACAATAGGCTAGGTATGGTCATACAAATTAATTTCATTTTTTTAAAAACTAAAAAATTTCAACTCTTATGTCCTGTTAGTACTGGTATATACAGCAGAAAGTTGTAAATCAACAAAGGAAATAGGAAGGATGATGGCCGCTTTTGAGAACAAGAGCCTGAGAAAAATTGTGTCTATGAAATGGAATAGATTCAAAACCACAAAAGAAACTATAGAGCTATCAGGAAAACCATCGGAGTCATTGGTAATCAAGAGGAGGAAATGGAAATGTGGGCCATGCTTGTAGAAGTAAAGCAGGGACAAATTTTCTTGCTGAAGAAAAAAATGTATGTATGCTTCTCTGTCTGCAGGCCAACACTCTTCCACTGAGCTAAACTGGCCCCAGTGTGAAAATTTAGAACGACTCTAAGAAAAGAATTTTTAGGTTGTCCCGCTTCTGGTTGAAATGAAC
Organism: Goniobranchus geometricus; assembly: GCA_028565895.1. NCBI lineage: Eukaryota > Metazoa > Mollusca > Gastropoda > Nudibranchia > Chromodorididae > Goniobranchus > Goniobranchus geometricus. Next base: position 13,410 of record JAOWAY010288775.1, on the reverse strand, counting down.
TAAGAAAACTAAGTAAACTATTCAATGGGAAATACCTTCCTCAGAGAGACAATTATGCTAACATCAATTTATCATCACACTGTTCAAACAAAAAAAGTTCATTACCTCAACCTGGATCATTTTTCTGATGATGAAATCCAAATCTGTTGAGTATTTTATTGGCAGACGAGGAAAGTCACCGATTCGTATCTTTCTGTTCAGCTCAGATTGGTTTGGTGCAGTGAATGGAGGGGTTAAGGCACAAAGTTCATACAGCATGCAACCAAGGGACCAGATATCAGACTTTTCATTGTAAGACATGTTATTTACAAGTTCCTGTCGAAGACAAAGCCGGAGTTTTAGTACTATGAGAAACTAAAAATATGTATTGCTTACTAAGCTGACTTTTAGACAGAGTTGAGCTAATAAATTGACTTTTTCTCAATGTCTTTGTATAACATTTTCAAGAATCAATTTTTTACCAATCATTTCCTATTGAGGCAATCTATAATTATGATCTTTAAAGTCCTCCAACAGTATGCTTCTCCTTTAACAAAACTGGTATCTACAGCAGCCATTACCTTGTAAAAGACGCTTTTGTGAAAGAAATTTTGGCAGCTTTATTCTTTAAGTTGCAAGAAAATGAAGCTGAATAATATCGGAACAATGAAGCATTCACATAATGTACGGATTATAAGTGACTAAATAAGAAAATGAAGAAAACACTTACAGGAGACATGTAATAAGGAGTCCCAACATAAGTTTGGGCAAAACTGCTCTCATGTTGAAGAACTCTTGCAAGGCCAAAGTCTCCCAATTTCACATTGGAACTGCTATCCAAAAACACATTGGCTGGTTTTAAGTCGCGATGCAAAACAGCCTTTCCATTTTTTCTGCGATGACATTCTTTTAAAGCAAGAGTCATCTGAATGAGTATTTTCCAGGCAAAATCTTCATCAACATGGGCCCTAATAGATGGAAATGATCAGATACTGCATAAAGGAACAGGCCAGTGACAAATATGTAAGAAAAAGAAAAAAAAAAAAAGAAAAGTAGGGAATAAAGAATTCTTAAAGTCTTTAAGGTAGTGAAGACATTGTTTTCCCTTATAATTTTACTTTAATTCTATATTTTTGATATCCTGACTTGTGAGCTCTGTAATTTTAGATAATCATATGGACTTAAAAAAAACCCAACAACTTAAGATAAATAAAGAGACATCAAGATCCGTTGAAAATTATGTCCTGTCATCCCTTTTATAGAGTAACCCTAAACATTATACATTTATGCACATGTAGGAAAAGGAAGTAAGCTTAAACACTGTAACTCCATCACCATAATGCCCTACTCCTAGCCCTCCCCATTTATCCATACCTCCAAAGGAAAAAGGAGAGAAAATCATAAAAATGGATATATAATGAACATTTAAATGATGTTGATGGATATAATTCATATCCCTTTACAAATGTCAGCATATACTTTCAAAATCTAGGCTGCTTTGACAAACAAATGGTTAGGACGTGGAAGCACAGATTCATTTTTCAATTCTAATGTAGACGTGATCTGCTATGTGTCCGGTCTGCCGGAAGCAGCCAAAATGGACACTTAGGCGAAAGGCAATTATCAGGAAGATAACCTCCTTTATGGAGGATGCATATTGGCTTCCTCATGTAGTAGTGTCTTTTCCTCAACTATCTGAGCAATGATCTCTCTGTTCACATCAAACGATTTGCCAATTACCTTGAAATTTGGCTTTCCTAGTGATTGTTCAACAGCATCTTTTCTTTTATTCTTTCCAAATCCCTACATGGGGTGGGGGGACATGGTGACTGTGTGAAAGTGGAATGCTGAGTAATCACGTTTCAGTCTATCTGCCCAGCAATAATCACTATAGATGGACGCTATGCATTCCTGACGATTACATTTATGAACATGCAATTAGAAAGAAAAGACTGGAAAAAAGGGGATACACACTTTTATTAAAAGACACAATTGTTCTGTCTTTCCAATTTGACCTAAGAGCCATAATTAAACTGCATATTCAGGCATGGCTACATGCCCACTTAGCACCAATCCGTTAACAGAGACCTAAGCCAGTCTGGCAAAGTCACCTGGACAACCAGAGACAATGCACTTGGAATCATCTCAATATCATGGGGAGATGAACAAGCAGGAAGGGGTGGTCACTATGGACAGCCAAAAGATGACTGGTCTAAATTACGTATTCCTGCAATGTTAAACATCTGGTGAGTCTAAATGCCATGCTTGAAATTATTTCAAAAACTTCACTAAGGATAGGCAAAAGGGGATTACATAATGTTAAACAATGTTTTAGCCAATGGAAACTAGAGAAAAGGAAAATAACTGCTGTCTCCATTGTGATGATGCAATGGCCTAATAGCTAATGCAGCGAATATTGGGTCTACCCCTAACATGTACTGGCCTTCTTTTTATTCCACATCCTGTAACAGATAATGAATGCAATGTCCCATTCATTCAAATGTATGAGTGTATTTGGACGAATTAACAAAAAATAATTATTGAGTAGGACAAGCTTTTTGCTGGGCAAAACGGATACGTATTCAAAATTCCTGATTTTGAACCGACCACTAAGAGGTCTCCTTTTTAAAGAAAAAATAATGTTTTGTACCAAAAACGGCCACATAAGCGAAACAACAAGATAGCCGGCGAACACATAGCTGATCAGTACTGTATTAGCAGTTTAAAGAAACAACCTTACCCCTCTTTTCTGTTCTTAGCGATAATGGAAGCCAAATCCCCACCTTGACAATATTCCATTATGATGTAAATTATTGCCCTTGATCGATCAATAATACGATCATAATATTTGACAATATGTTGATGGCGAAGCTCACGGAGGAGATTAACCTCAGAAACAAGCATTTGTTTTTCTGATTCAGTCATGGAGCCATAATCCATTTCTTTCCATACCATAATCTGAAAGATTTGTTAAAAGGAAAAGTTGAAATATAATAAATGATAGTTAGTTTATTACATTTATAATATTTGTCTTAGCAGTATGCATTCAGTAATTCTGACATTTTTTCCGAAAATATATTATTTTGAACTTAAAGATACCATATAAGTTATCTAGATTATTTGAAAACAAGTCTGTTGAATTTGGTACAGAAGAAATACAGCAGAATCAAATTAATGACACATTTCAGAAACACTAACTTAAGAACATGAATCAATAATAAGGCTCGTTTTTAGCACAATAGGCATACAGTACTTAAAATGTAACATACTTTTCCATCTTTCTTCCTTCGAATCTTTTTACATGTTCCATATGTTCCGGTTCCAATGACATTGATGACTTCAAAGTCATCTAAAGAGGAGGTCATCTTGGGTCTGTATTGGCAAAGAATATAAAAAGATAACTGAAACTCAAAACAATAAATAAATTGACATCCAGTTAAAGCTGCATAAAGCTAACACTGACACAAGTAGAAAAACTAACATTTAGGTCGAATGTGTAATACAAAGGTCACTGGATACATTTCTGGAACACAGGGGAAGAAATAATGCTTTCACCATCAAACTCTCACAGTTTCTCAAAATTCTATACTTGAGATTGGATGCATAGCTTCATCCTAGAATTAAAGCAGTTTTGTCACAAATCTGGTAGTATTGCTGGAATTTTATCATCATATGTCTGTGCTGCATCTTCATTGTCATGTGGCAACATCAAATCCCCTTGTGTCTGTCGTCTCTATTTCTCTAAAACTGTTTGTATGCAGTGGTTGATATAGCCTAGCAATCGGAGGTGACTGTGCATTTGTCTTAGAGTGGTACTGTGGTGCCCTTTGAAATGAAAAAACTGCCCGCCAATTGGTTTCTTATGCTGCTGGATCACTTGAATTTCATTGGCAGAGTCCCACCAGAAAAGAACCACACTTTAAAGTGGTACTTTGTTTCAGAGTCGTACATATAAATCCACTTTTCATCAACAGTCAGAATGTTTTCCACAATTCTAGATCTACCTTCATCAAACTTTTGACGAGTAGAAGAGCATCATTCAAAACGTTAATTTCATTCTTCATTAAGTTGAAGTGGCACCTGCTGAGCAAGAGGCAAGAGTGGGAGGGAGTGAGGGAGATGTACACCTTGCAGACATGCAGAATTTGTGCAGTATCTTCTACACACTATATGTCATGAAATGCCCAAGAAATTCTCTATCTTATGATATATAATCCATTGATCTTTCTCGATCCGGTCTTTTTTAACAGACACCGACCTTTCAGTAACAGTACTTATAGATCTACCCTCACGGTAATCATCTTTGAGAAATTGCCTACTTCTTTGAAATTCACCATATTTAGATTTCAGATGCTGATTGAGCAGGTGCCCCAAATAAATCATACAAAGTTTCAGAGCAAACTGAAATATTGAACCCTTTTTAAAATTCATATTGTCATGGCTCAAAGATTGCATCTACCAAGCACCATTGTTCTTATTGCTGTGAGCGGGATATGACGTCACATATTCATATATTTTCTACACTGTTTTTAATCCAGGAAAAATGTAAAGTTGTGAATATTCCCACAAAAGGATGCATAATGTTGTGTAAAAACATTGGAGATCTAGCCTTACTCCTTCTATCAGATTCCCGTTACTCCTTCTACCAGATTCTGGAAACTTATTGAGGGACCATCATAAAATAAGAGAGAGTTGAAGAAAACAAAAACCAAAATGAATATAAAGAATACAGTTAGTTATGGGTTCCCTTTCGGAATGGTTATTGCATATATTAATAGGAAGAAAGAATTATTCAAGATGGTAGACAAAAAGTGAAGAAAGGAGCAAAGAGTTGTGGCAAAAACAAAGAAAATTTGACCTTCCCTCTGAATAAAAAATGGTACGCTGTGCAGTCAGGTAGCTACCTTAAGAATGAGACACCAAAGCAGGAAATTTCCCCCGCAAATGCGCACTGACAGTAATAGTCAGACTGAGTCCGTCATATCATATCAAGAAAAAGTATCATGACTACTATATGAAGTCCTGTGAATGACTGAGGAGGACGTCAGGAAAGAATGAGTTCTTTAATGTACATTTGAGGTTTAAGTAAATAAATCTTCTCCTTTCAGGTCATCCCATCAGTGGTTATCACAGCACAGAGCTTCTTCAGCATCAAGCCAGTCCTGTTCAATGCATTCCCATCACTTACACAAAAGGTTGTTGAAATTCTCCTTAATTCCATCTGTAAATACCTTCTCTGAGTCTTCCTCTTTTCCTCTTGCCTGGTAGTGACATTTGTAACATTATGTCACAAACTCTCCACTCCTCCTCTGATAATGGAGTCTGAGATGTGAATTGAACAAGGGCACTCAGAGTGTATATTAACTTCTAACTTATAGGTATGTTTATTCTCTTGAGATCTCCTCAGTCTTTCCCATAGTATTTACATAATTAAAGACAATATTCTGTTGGCCGAATGGTTAAGGCGTTGGTCTTGGGAATGGGAGGTCACGGGTTTTGATTCCCGCCAGCGACGACATGTTTTTTTCCTTAAGCAAGAAAATTTACCCTTATTGCTTCACTCGACTCAGGTGTCAAATGAGTACCTAGCAATAGGCTGGTATTGTTGCTCTGAATGTGCTACACTTTACTGTATAGTCCCCAGGGAGTATGCCTGCTAGGGGATAAAGTATTGTAAAGCGCTTTGAGATTGTTCGTAGAATGGTGGAAGGCGCTATATGAATGCGATCTTTATCTTGATATTCAACAGAAGACCTTTGATAAATGTTATTCTCTCTTCCTTTCATTTTAAATCAATCTCTCTTTACTCGACATGTTATGTAACTCTAATATTCCTGGAGAACACTTTCTTAGAAAGAGGAAAAGGAGGAAGACTACTTTCAATACTAACCGTGCATAATTTGTTTGTGTTGAATCATTGGCCACCTTTTCTGAAAACTGAGAGATCTGGCTTTTTTCTTCGGATTTGATCTCACTCATTTTGTCAAAGTCATTGCCACTTTGGTGAATTCCCTTTGTCATGATGTCTGAATTAGCCTCTGAAGCAGCCATTTCAAATTTCATTCAATTTAGATCTTGGCTTTCATTTTTGCCCCAGATAAAAACAAATGGTGGTATAACATCCTTTTCCATGAAATTGTGACAGTCAAGTCAACATTTTTTTCAAATGTATTTATTCTTTCATTAACTTTTCTTTTTATTTCTTTATTCACTTTTTGCTTTTACTTCAAGGTAAGACGCCTTCAAGAGAACTACAAAAGAAAAAAAATCATTCTCATATACCTAAGCCAATGAAAGTACTTGTCACAAACAATTACATCCTCAAGACTGATATGAGAGAAAGAGAGAGACAGACCGAGAGACAAGGATGCATGGAAAGCGATCAATTAAGTTTTGATTCTTTTTTAAATTGTCAAGTTAGGTTTGGATCTCGAGCCAAGTTGATTGGAAAGAGTTCTCCCAATAATCAATAACTCCAAGAAGAAATGAAGTGCCTCCACACTAAAGCAAGATAAGGTGAAACAGTGTAAAAGCTTTCATTGTTAACAAAAATTTTCTTTAAAAATCAAAGAATAAACAACTGATAACCAAGAGCTAGTTGCTTTTGAAATGAAACAAGAACATTGGACTCATGAACTTAGCCGGAGCGGAAAGGGAGGAGGGAGGGGAGAGTGTACAGACAAATTACTGTGTTGATGACATGTACTTCATTGTTAATACCAAATTAAATTTTCTCAAATAGTCTGCTGCTACTTTTAAAGCATATTACATGTAGTATAATAAATTCATCTTCGATTAACATAGACAGGTATAGGTTGGATTCTGATAATTACATATATGTATTACCCTTTTTTAAAATTTATCTTGATACACTTATTAAGAATTAACATTCAACTGGTCATGGCAGACAGAAATTGAATATGTGTCTAAATCCTGTTTTCTGCGACAACTGCTGCTGCTGTTACTACAACTACTACTACAACAACTACTTCTAAATTATAGATCTAAAACTACCCTCTGATTTTTTTTCCACAAATCCAATTGACTTGAATTGTCTCTCCCATTTCAATCTTTGTTTCCATTTGTATACTAAGGTTTGTCTGAACCGGGTGAGGCCATCAGGCGTGAATTAACTTGTTTACATGTTCAGAGTTCAGGCTCAGGCAAGAATCTAAATAAAGAATATGGATCCATCACAGCGGCAGGAGTAGGAGATCGTTTTCACTGTTTCAATTTCACTTTCGATTATTTATCGATAATTCTTATATATCATATCAGTTAGCAAAGAAATGTCCATTGTGAAAGATCTCTCCTATCAGAACAGCAAGTTATGCCAACTTGCTGTTTGCCGTTCTAATGATAGGCTACTTTGAATAGGCCTAGATCTATATCTTATCGTTTTGACAGTGGTCAGTTTGAGAGCTTCAGTGCTGAAATCAAGGATAGGTAGCTTATCTCTCCACAAGCGTCAGTAGCAACCTTTAGCTCATCGAAAATGCATTTGATGTGGTAAAATAACAACATTCAAAGAGAATTTATGAGACAAATAATAATAATATGAATCTTTCGGACGATAATGGAGAGCAATGTCCCCAAAATTTATCAGAAAGATTATTCAGACAATACCAAATGTTTACATTAAGCCTAATAGTATTTAATTCATAATGTATGTTCAATATGTCGATGCATCATTAATGCATTATAAAAATATTCTTTAGGTGTCTGATTTGTATTGCATTTATAGCATTTGGTGCTATGCCCTAGATCCCACTGACATTTACAGTGTTCTTGCAGAAATCTGTGAGGGTTTTCGGCGCTATGATAAATACTTGTTCTGATGCCACTGAACTTGATCTAAGTTTGCGACATTAGTAGTTTTCATCTAAGTCTTTTCAAAAGTCCCATTATAGGCAAGGCGTTGGCACGTGACATGTAAAATGGCGAGACCCTATCAAAACAGATTAAAGATCGTGTAAAGCAATGTTCCACTATGGAGAGAGGAATTCATTAATAACAAAGTTATACTTTCGATAAAGATGGATGGTCCTTCTACCATCGATGACGTATTTTTGTGTCTTGAACAAGACCAGTGGTGCGAATCACGCCAGGATTTATTCAGATTCTTTTGCATGAATGTTTTTCTTGGTCAATGGGAATTGGCGAGAACGTCCATTAAACCTCTTTTAAAAACAGCTGATTCTCACTTGAGGAATGGCGACGCTACAGATCATCTTCCTAATACTAATGGTGAAAATTTTCCTGAAACGTTGTACAGGATTTGTCAGTATCCGTTTCCCCAGAGGTGAGTTTGCTTCTAACAGAACGGTACTGTTCACTCTTGTTCTTGACTTTTTGTCAGCTGTGACAGTCAATTATTGTCAATGGCATGGGATGGTGGTGTCAGCGTCGTTCCTGAATGTCTTGATCATAAATTATAGTCACTGGATGTGGAAGTTTAGTTGTTTGGTGTTTTAGGACTCCTTTCAACTCTTTTGAGTTATATCGCAGTACACAGGAAAAAAGGAAGATGATAATGATATGTCAAATAGCCTATTACGTGACTTAGAGAGAACAGGAGTCAGGAGGTACTTAGGGGCAGGGATGACTATACTAGACTATAGAAGCAGGAAAGAGAAGCTGGAAAAAAAGATAAAAAGTAAGAAAAAGTTACAGTATATTTTACCTGAACACCCATCTCAAATTGATTTCAGATGAGATTTGAACTTTCTCAGAATCTCAGCAAGCTGGATGTCATGAGGCAGATCATTTCAAATTACAGCAGCTTTTTGTGTTTGTGATGCTCTTGGATTGAAAGTTGTGAGATGAGTTTTGGGCTTACATTTCATGTTCTTGTTCTGTCAGGGACATCTTTTGGGAACATGTATTGAAATCAAGTTTTTTCGATAACGTGGGAAATTTTCATATGAAGGCATTGATATGTTATGTAATTGAAGATATTTTGTGGTTGATGTGTATTATATTGGAACCCAGCGCAGATGTTCAGAATTGGTGTTACATCTTCTATCTTAGAACCTTGTATAGTATGACAAGTCTTGTAGTATTGTTCTATACTTGCTGTAATTTACTGATATCTGCATCATTGTAAGTCTGGCCTGCAGAGAGTTACAATACAGCACTAGTGCTCTAAGAACACGCTCTTCTTTCTTTCTTTTTCAAATTCCCATTCTACCTTTCGGTGTATGGGATCTAGTTATCCGAAATGATCTTTCTCCAGTCTACCCTTTGACAAATGATATGAAGAGTTATTGTTTCACTTATTTTTGTTTAACATTCACAAAAACGTATTAAAAATCAATAAATGGATCTAAATGGAGAAGTCAAGCATCATATTTGAATACAGAAAAATTCCTTTAAATGCTTAAACAATTGTATTGACAGGATTTCTTCAATTTCGACAAAGTTACCGTACAAACTTCTTAGAAAGTCTTCAGAAAATATAAATGATGCAGGACTATATTTTAAATGTCGTCACAGGTTTCATCATTATGGTAAAGTATACTCGGAGAAGAAAAGTGGAGTGGATTCATTATGCTTCAAAAGCAGGCCTAGAAGAGAAGGGTCCATCTCTTGGACCAGAGCTTAAATAGTCCGTAATGCATGATGGGATTTTTTTTTTTTTTTTTAATGACGATTAAGTCAAAAAGTAGTGTTGGTGGGATTGTCATTCCTTAGACTTGTAGATCTTTTGTATACTTTCTCACCAATAAAGTTAGACCTAGAACTAAGGGTACAGACAGAGTAGAGTCACTTAGCACCAAGCCTCTCCACGCCCCTTTTGTGGTGATCACGGGGAAAGGAAAGTGCGTGTGCCGCTTGTGACAGAGTGAAGGCCTCTGCCCTCCCCAGCTTGCCTGTGAAAATTGTTTTGCTTGCCGCCGAATTCTGTTAATTGTCTTGCAATTTCTCTGTACAAGATGGAAGAAGAAATAATTCACAACTTGGTCCAGACTATTTCCTCTGCAATCTTTTCCCATTCATTGTTGATATAGTTTCTATTGCAGTAATGTGCCCTCGTCTTATCGTATAACCAAAGTCTTTTCTCCACTGCATTTATTATAGCCTCAACTAGTTCAGCATCCATCTTGGCTATATTTTGATGTTTCTTGTTCACGGTGGAAGACAAAAAATCTATCACCAACCATGTTTTGATGACAGAGGGTACTTTAAATTTTAGTGCAGCAGTAAAATGTTCGCATCAACCTTTTTAGGGGCGAGATGTTGACTCGCACCAAGAAGGGTAGGTGAGTGGCTGATGACACCACTCTGTCAATCCCAGTGTTTTTACCGTTAGTCAAAATTGGACTCACGAAATGACTTGTGATGAAGAGACTGGTAGGCCAGTGGAAACCTGGATTATTGTTATGAGAATAATGAAATCACAAATCTTGTCTGCTTAAATTCTCATCTGAAGATTTTTGTGCTCTGTGCATTTTTGAAGTGGCATAAAATAATGTCATTACATATTTCTCCATTGTAAAAGCGTTTCATGTTCCTTGCCCTGCTATTGTAAAACTCACTTCATTTTATATCCTAAAGATTGTGGACTATGCCGCAAAACAATGGGCAGGAGTCATGAAAGAGTAAGTACTCCAATGAATTGTAAAGTTTATTTTTTTCATAACAGATCTTATCACTTATTCATTTAGCATTGATTTACATATCAGGTTCTAATGATCCTACAATAGTTGCACAATAAAGTTTCCAAAACTAATAAACTAGCTTAAAAATTGCATGTCTTTGCTATCAGTAAAAAGTAAAAGTCGAGGAATTGATTAGAAGCCCAACTTTCTCTTCCCTATTATGCTTTAGGCCCAGCAGTGTTGATCAGACACAGCCAAAACCTATGAGTAAACCAGAGTGAAGCCTATTCTTAGAATAGGAGAGAAAGACAAAGAGAAAAAGACTGATTCTCCCTCTTATACAGTTTTGAACTCTCACGTATATTCAGGGCATTTTACTTTTTGATAATGAAATATCATTAGCACCCATCGATAGATGGAGTGATGGCCTAGAGGAGATGAGAAAGTGACAGGGGTCATAGGTCAGGGATACACTGGGAGAAATCATTGATAGTGTGATTCAAATTCTGTAATCACCAGTTTTGTATCATTTTCATTAAAAAGCGGCATCTCTTACAAACCTTTTAAGAAGTGATGGGCAACTTCAGAATTGTCTCTTTCTCTTGAGTCCAAGATCTTGAAAATCAGTTCTGAATGTTGTACATTATTGTGGACCCATAATGTATTGAGTTTTTTTAATTTATTAATAAATAGTAGCCTTTCATGTACTCCTTAAAACATGTAACCCTCTTGATGACTTTAACTATTTAAAGAGTCTCCACAAAACTGTCATAATTCCAGAACAGAAAGATAAAAGAATGCAAATTCTTTTTGCCTCCTTTACTTCCACTCACAGCTTCCTCCGTCTAGTCTTCATATGCTGTGATATCAGGTATTGGCTATGCTAAACATTAACAACCCAAAACTAAGTGTCAGTTTTGTATTCTTAGGTTTTGGTTGAATTCGCTGACATTTTTATCACTGTTGTTTCTTTGGATACCTATACGTCTATACTGATAAAGAACGAAATCCTTTGCTTTCTTTTAACAGTTTTTACAAGCCTCGTTTTGAATTTTTCACCAACTGGCTTCAACAACTGATATTGAATGTAAGTATCTATTCTGGATACCGTCTTTTAAATTCTATCTATGTTGAACTTGATTTTTAGAAATACTTAGATATGTATTTTGGCAAGCAAATTTTCACAGATGACCAAGTGTATATGGAATGCTTTGATGACAAGAGAAATATACTTTTAAATTATAGACATTTGTAAAAACAATGTACATTTGGCTTTTCATTTCAATTTGGAACTGAATTGGTGGCAAGTGAAGCCTTTTATAAAGCAGGTAAGGGATGATTTGATGACTAAGTCAATCATGTTATTCTGACTGTCAACTGCCATGTGCTGAACTTGTGACAATATTATACAGACTTGCCAACCAATATGATTTTGCGTATTTTCATAAGCATTTTCGTCGTCAATACGCAAATATGTGAGCGCAAGTTGAAATACGCAAAGCATCAATTAGCAGTAATATTTTTTTTTTTTTTTTTTTTTTTTTTAAGCTGTGAGTCAGCACACCACAAATCGTCATGAGCGAGCATACAAAGCTAGGCCTAAAACGTAGGCTAGGCTCATGAGCTATCTCCACCCACCGCCCCCCTACCCCCGCATGGGAATTGAAGTGAGGCCATGGCCTGAGTGCTAGCCTAGCCTAGGTAGGCGGCCAGCCGAGGCTGTAAATAAAGCTTGACGTTGGTCACATGGCCTGGCCTCGACCCCAAGGCCAAGCTCTTAATTGAATGGCTCTTCTTTGATAAAGTCCATACAGCAAACACGCCTCATTTTCAGCGGGCCAGATGTTCATCTGGTCATTGTCCCATTATCTTGCCTAGGCCATCGCAATCACCGCTTCATTGTTTTATTGAGCACGTCATTCCGTGCTTTGAGCTCGATGTTTCAACGTTTTCATATTGATGAGGATTATTAATTAGATCTAGAATCTAGATTATAAAATAGATTTGTGTTGATCATGGATTTTCGTTAGTGTTCTTGGATTAGTAGGATTCTAGATCTAGATCTAGAAATAAATATATTATTATTGACTGTGTATGTAAAATATAGATCTAGTCTAGATCTAGATATCTAGATCTATCTAGAATCCAGACCTATCTATCTGATTGGTTTCTATCGCTGTGGATGAACTAGGCTTAGCCTCTAATAATTAATAATGGGAGTCCTCTAAAGCACAGTCATTCCTCAGAAATTTTACAGTGAGTACATCTGTAAAATGATGGTAAACTCCACATTGATGACAATGACAATGATGTGACTGGGAACAGTCATCTTGTTTTGCAACCCCCCCCCCCCAACACACACACACACACCGCCAGACAAACCTCTGAGGTCAGTCATGGGATTTTGATTTGCTAGTGAAGGACTCCCTGAATTGTATCGTCCATGACAATAGCTAAGCTTATTTGTTAAAACCACCCCCGTTGTTTTCATGGCATCTCACATGGAAAAAATGTCAATCTCAAACCCATGTTGCATGTCAAAAAGTGGCCAGACCACTAAAATCACGAAGTTTGAGCTAAAAATCATAAACCTTGATATAAACCAGTCACGCAAGTAAATACAATTCAACCAATTTGGAAATCACAAAGCACCCACAATCAAACCCGGCATTTGATGGATTTCAAGAGCTTGCTGGTACATGCAAATATGATTCCATCTTTGTTATAAAAACACAATATTCCTGGAGACCCCAGATTTTAAAAACACTTCAGTCCAAGCCACTAGGCCAACACTCAGGCACCCAGCCGATCCCAAGACGCGGGTGGGAGA
>JAOWAY010288774.1:0-22475 GCA_028565895.1 Goniobranchus geometricus | reverse complement strand
AACGGGGATTTTCAAAACCCCTGTTATAACCGGGTCCCTGTTATATCCGGACCTGTTATACATGGGTTCCACTGTATATGCCAGGCTAAACCGTGTAAAGTAAGAGCTATAAACTCAGTTCTACAAAACACTTCAAGAAATACAATTCTAGGCAAAGATACACCTTCACATTCAGCTTGTGTTACAACAAATCTGTTTCTACCTAAAAAAAAAAAAAATGAAAAAACTTAAACTGCTGCAGGATATTCCAACTTGCAATAAAAATCACCACCTACAAAGGTATTGCAGCACAAGAATGTGAGGGCTTGTCAAACAAAATTAAATCATATTGAAAAACTCTCAGCATCAGCAGAATCAATGGTGCCATATAATATAATACAGTGTATGATTTTTTAAAATTCTTTTTCTTCTTCAACTAATAAAACAGCAGGCACCTCATCTGCCACAGAATTTCAAAAGTGATGCACATTTAATGGACAAGCTTTCTGAAAAAAGGTTTATTTCCCACTGGGGGAAATCATGCATCAGCTTAAGTTTCTTTAACTCTTTAACATACTCTGAAAAAAAAAAATGCTTAGAGGATCTGAAAAATTGCATCTGTCCAAGAAAATCTATGGCTGGTTGCTCTTCAGCAGTCATATACTTTTCCAGTTTTGCATTTTACAAACGAATAAGCCTGGCTGAAAAGGACTTAGGGGCAATTATTTCTGTCATAGACACATTACCTCTTAGACACACAATCTTTAACACCATCACTCACTCATACACACACAACCTACCTCACTCAATTATACATAATCTTTAACAACCTCACTCACTTAGATGCACCCAATATGTATCATCCTCGTTCACCCACTCATTATCTCTCAGTCCAAACAATCACCGTCTCTGTTTCTCATGCACCCACACACCTACAAAATTTCTCTCTCTCTCTCTTTCCCTTTCTATAAAAAGCACACACTCATTCACAAACATGCACAGTCATACAGATAAATGTGACATTTCAATCACTGACAAGTCAGGTTTCCACTGTAATAGGTGTTCATAACCGAAGTTGTTTTTAGAATAAAGGCCTCTCAAGAATGGACTCCACTGCTATCCCAAAAACACAGTGGTTATATCTTAACGCACCTTTTAGATGAATATTTGCATATGTGCTAACTGTTGCAGGCTTGTTGAGTTTTAAAAGCTATGTTTTTTTCCTTTTTTAGGCTCTCCTGAAAAAAAATCATAAGATGAACTTAAAGGTTAGAAAGTTACACCGACAGCAACTGAGAATACTTTTCAACTATAAGTATTTTAGACCCAAGTGAAGTAAATGTTTATGTAAATATACACATCTCCAAAATGTACTGAATGCCTCAAAAATCCTCATTTTGACACCATTAAAAAAAAATGGGACCAAAACAGTTTGAAACAAAGCACAATAGAAGTTTTCTCATTGAGGAAGAAATAATACATGGACTGCAATCCTTCAAATCTTCTTTGTTTCCAATGGGCCATTAGATACATGGTATGTTATAAGTAAATATTTTAAATGTAGGTACATGTACCATATGGTCACCTTTATCCATATATACTAAATTTTCATAAAAACAAGTATTTTGGCTACAGGCATGAATTACAAGAGTTAAAACAATCTAAAGCACACCTCCAGCTCTGCACAAGCTTCCATCTTAATTTCATCTTCCTTAATAACTATTACTTAGCACATGTACATCCACACAGAAAAACAAGGTTCCTGCAGATCCTATGATGTAATTGATCTCTCAAAACTTTTTATGTCCCTCCCAAGGTAGCAATTCCTATGCAATACTGATGATAACAACAAGAATGGACAATTTGATTGACTATGAATAATAATCTATCATAAATACACAGCAGGTGAACACAGAAAAAGTGAAGTATGTATTATAAATCAAGCTTTACTCAGCACCTATTAGGTGAAGTGCTGTTCAATTTTATCCACCAACCACTGTATTAAGCTGCATTAGGCCAACAGTAAGGTGAGCTATTCACAGTGTCTGCTTAAATATAATTTCATGTATGTATGGTGAGAAAATTGAACGGGCCAAGAAACCCATTGCAGTGAAAAAGATAACAAATAAATGAAATAAAATAAATGACTTGAATGTTATTGATAATCATTGCTTTGGAATTATAAGTATCATGATTTAGAAAACAACAACAGCAGCAACAGCAATGGTATAAAAACATCAAGAAATAAGCAGCTGTGATTAAATGATAACAAAAGAGAACAAAAAACAAGTCCAATGTTTACATCAATCCCAGATTATATCTTGTAAAAAATCAAAACGCAACACCTGTTTTAAAAAAACAAAACAAAAACCCCTAACAAAATTTATCACCAAATTTTCTATTTAGAAAACCATATATGTTTCATGTTCAGACTTCAAAAACAGATCAATACAAGTACAAGTATAAAACTTTCAGCATGACTGAGAAGAAAATGCGTTTAAACTTGTAAACATCTACTTGTTTAAGATATTCAACTGGCAGATGTGGGCTTGGTAGAACCTTGGCAAGATGTGGGTGGTGTCAATTCCTTAAAGTATTTCTGTGCCATTAGAACTGAATCCATCGTCAGGTTATAAATTGGTTGAAGAGCACGCTGGAATGAAAACAAAATTCAGGTAAAAAGGAGGTAAGAAGTAAAGGAAGGGGGTTCCCATTTGAAGAAAGAGGAATATTTTTTCATCTTCAGCTTAGAAGCTTTTCCCCCCTCAATTTTGACTAAAAAATTTGTAACAAGAATTTAAACAAATGCATTAGGCCAATAAATTTAATGACCGATGTTTGAAGAGAACACAAGAAGATGATCATATTCAAAAGAATTAAAGGAAAATGAAATAAAATGAAAGAGCCACTGAAACAATCAATAGCCTTTTAGTATCCTGATCTTTCTTCTATTCAATTAATGTATATCTCAGTGTCCTGACTTTCTTCATGGAAAGTGGACTAAATACCGTAGCTCAATATTCTAAAATTCCATAGTGTGCAGCTATCACATTCAATCATGATACATGGTGTCCCACATAAAATGCAACCCATGGGGCCAAATTTAGCCTTCATTTTGTTTAAGCCGCACCTCTCCACCATAATGCCTTCAGCCCTTCATCCTGAATACAAAAGCGTAGGCCTTACATATGAAACATATTCGTAACCAATGCCTTTGATCTGCAGTTGTAATCACTGAGATTTGATATTGGCCTTTCTGGAAGGATCATATAAATTTTCATCTAAATCTAAGTGAAGGCTAGTTATTTTTGAGCATGCCAATGTTTGGATCTAGCTTGAATGTCTAGATCCAAATCATTTGCCAAAAGTCTAGATTTTCCAAATGAATTTTTTAAGCAGGACGATATGACCATAGATCTAATCTATATAGATTTAATTCATGTCAATAAGAAAAGAGGAACAATAAATTCAGGTTCTAAATATGTTCTAAATCTATCTAGATCTAGAATCTAAATGAAGGTCTCTTTTGATATTCATCTTACCTTACAATTTCTTTTTAAAATATAGGCTTGACATTGTTAAGATATGTCTATAAACACAAAATAAAGCTGAATAATAAGTAGGCCTATTAATTGATTTTTTAAAGGAATGAAAATGGAATCATTAATAATTTTATCTAAAGAAGAGGAGTTAGTCACAAGCAGGCAAATACTTGATCAATAAGCATCAAACTGTACAGAAATTTCAAAGACTTCATATAACATGGGTCGATAATCTAATGATAAGAATTTGCATGTATTGAAGTGTTTTGAATGGGGTATTCAGCCCTATGGTTTGCGTTTTAGGAGGAACCTCATGTATATGTGTTGTTTACAGAAGAAATTCATATCCACGTTTTAGAAAATGATCAATTACAAAATCTCCAATAATTTGAGTTGTATGTTACCAATTTATTCTGGGGATTGCCAATAACAATTTCTGTAGACAAACTTCCTCCCATGACATGCTGGGCTACTGAAAGACCGCTAAGACAATAACAGGTATGATAATAATCACGGGCTCTGAAAAATACAAAAGTCAAAATGAAATTAAAATAAAGCACCCAACAATCGCTGTATGCTTATTCATCAACTCTTAACTACTCTTTCATTACTTTACAAATTAAAGCAGAATTGCTTCGACATAACTACAAACTTCGAAAATAAAATAAGGAACGCACTTGAGCGCCGCATTTAGAATAATGCGATGTGTTGAAATTGGTAAAATATAACATAAGTTGCAGGCACAGCAAAACAATACACCTAACAATGAGTCTTCTCTGAACTGTCTGTTAAAGCTAAACTATCGGGCACACTGAGAGCTTTGTTGGCAGGCAAGAAAGGTGTTTATCAGTCGTACTTTTGTAACCTCTCTAACAGATGCAGATTTATCAAATTCAGCTCTTTATTTACCAAAAGCTAGTCAGAATCTTTTGAATTTTGATTCTGTCAGGTCCAAGAGATGTAGTTTAACAAGAAATGGTCTTTACTATAACTAAATAAAACAGTGGTCATGGAAGGAAATGGAAGCGACCATTTGAGAATGACTTGGATATTCTAAAAGGTGACCATTCTAATCCTCTATGTTGTTGATTTTACTTGAATCTAGAATAGGACAATTTTCATGGTTCCATGTAAAATTTGGTGCCATGATCTGAAAATAGACTATTACTATTACAGTTCCACATGGAGAAAAAAGCAATGAGAGAGAGTCTATTTACGTGCATAATATTAATAGAGATCTATTAACAAAAGTCTTACTTTCCAGGCTTGTCGATGAGACCACCATAAACATGCTGACAGCAGATGAGAATATACTCTTGAAGGGCATCTTGATCGAAAAACCAATGTTTTGCATTCAAGTTTGGGTCATCCTCTATAAATCAAAACAAAAATTAACCAAAGTAAAACCAACCAATAATAATAATGCACAAACAAAATTGAAAGAGAAATCATGAGTGAAATTCAAGAAATATTTGCCTTGGTTCATATCATGAAAAAGACAATTCAATATATCAATTGGAACAACATGTTGTTTCATAATTTCATAGTGTCTGGGAAAAATAAGTGTAAGTGGTTGCCAATAGATGTCAGCAAGGTGTAGGTCTAATTTACATGTGAATATGAAGTGAAACAGGTATAAAAACACATAAGACAGAAAGCCTGATGGATTTTATATAATAACAAGTAGACAAAATGTGACACAAACACTTCTTTACAAGATGGGAGTGCTGGACAATTACAAATTAAATTGAAAAAGAAAGGATAGAGGCAACAGAAATGTGGTTTTACATAGGATTAATGAGAATTTCTTGGAAAGACACAATAATGAATAAAGAAGTATTGAGAAAGTTTGGATAAGACATACACATGCTCATGACAGTTATCCAAGAGCATCAATTGGGGTTTCTTTGCGAGATAAGCAGTGAGGGAGGAATATGAAAACTGTGCTGACTTGCAAGACAGAAGGAAATGGACAAGGAGGACAGAAGTTGACCTTCATTCAGAGCATCAAAAACTATTGCTTGGGAGGAGAGATGACCACAACAATTCCATAAGAAAGGTAGACAACAGGTAAGAGTGGATATCCATGATCGCTGATTCTGCAGCAGATAGGGCAACAGCTGATGATGATGAGACAAAATAAGACACCATGACAAGTCTCATAATCATTAGAGCTGTCTGTCACTGAACAATGTGAGCGGTAGCCCCTAGATGGCTCTTGACACAATTTTCCGAATTCATCTCTGCCGGTTTTTTCAGTCATTATTTTATTTTATTTTAATAATTTTAATTGGATGTAACATAAGAATTATTTTCTCTCCTGAAGACATCATCCATAGCTGTGTGAGAGGTAGATAAAACAAAAAGAGTACAGAAGAAAAAGGAGGAGGAGAGAAGAAGAAGAAGAAAAAAAAGAAGGAGAAGGAGAAGGAGAAGAGGAAGAGGAAGGGTTTTCAGTTTACCTTCTGTGCACATAATCATATGTATGATTGGGAAAACACCCCCTTGCCAGAATGAGTAGCAGCCATCGACATGTTTGTTTGTGCGACCTTGGAAGCCACCTTCAAACCTGGTCTGTTTGCATGCTGTCCACCTCTGGTGTGTCAAGAAGAACAACAATGCTTTATGAAGTTCAAACTACATACACTTTGGACTTAAAGTTGCTCAAAACATATCTTCTACGTACCTGATAATAAGAATAGCAGAAGAAAATAAAATGAACCTTAAGATTCTAGATTCCTATTCAGAGAAAAGAAAATTGAGGCAATGCTTCAAATATGCAGATAAGTGGGCAAATTAATACCCTGACTTTCATGCACTTTTGGCAGGCAGTTAATAACATTATTGAAAAAATCAAAGGGACAATAGTCAAGACAACAAAAAGATATAAACGGGCCTTATAGCACTGAGCTGTCTCCAGTTTTAAGGAGATTTGAGGAGGTTTTGGGGCAAATTTAACAAGGCTGGACAAAAGTTAAGTTTTTTGACAGCAACCGCAACTTATAAAGCGCGTTTGTGTAGTCAGATGAAGGTCGCTCTGATCCAGGCTCGACAATCCTTTGCAAACAACACAATCTTATCAAACATTCACCAGGAAATGGTGAGGAGGGACCCAGTCATCCAAATTTAAGGAGATTTAAGAAGGAAATCCTAACTTTGATGAAATTTAAGGAGCAAAAAAAATTAAGGATATTTGAGGAGATTTAAGGAGACTTCAAGCCTTGTATAAAATCCATTGTATCCTACCTGAGTTGCACTTTTCACTGATGTGCTTCTCTTACTTGTAAATTTTCTAGTTTTAACTTTTTAGCAATTTGGAAATTGAATTTAAGGGGGTGGGTGTCAAAAACAAAGCTTTTTTCTTTGCATGCAATCTCAACCACGCAGTACATGTCGATGAGGAATCGCTCTATATGTTAAAATAGTGTCATAATGGATTGGTATTGGAAGAAAAGAGGGAAATAAACTGTGGTGTTTCAGGTTTGGCATCTAGCTGTCTCAATATATTTATCGGTACTGGATGGTTGGTAAAGGCTAAAGTGAGCGCGTCATATTGGAATATCAATATATCGATATCTTTAGCACCGACATAAAGTTCAATAGGCCTTTCGCCAAAAAGAACATGTATCAGTACACTTCCTTCCCTTGAGCTATAATGAAGTGGAATGACTTGCCTGAAAAAATCACATCAATTGTGGATCCAGAGATATTCATTGACTCACTTCACGCATTCAATGTTTCAAACCAATAAAATTTGCGGATATGGGCCTCAGGCCTTGTGCATCTCGAAGAGTTGAACTTGAACTGAATTCTAAAGGTATCAGTATTGTAGTAAAGGAGCTAGAAAAATATTTTTACTACAATATTTCGATTCACAGCGCGTTTCTAGGAATGAGCTGTGTCGAAAATTCAAACTACAAAGACACTTAAGACGGTAAAGAAAAAAGGTCTTATTTTCCTAAAACAGGTACTGAAACTATTCAGATTCACAGAATTATGTTGTATAACCTGCCAGTATCATAAAAAGCCTGGGCCTTCTTCTATTGTCGTAACATTTATCAATATATCAATGTATTTACTGGCAAATTTTGGTGTATCGCCAACAGTTTTACAATAACACCTTATATCAATATTTTTCCTGAAAAAGTAATTATATTGCTATGAAATTGATATAATGGACGTTGCCACTCACTAGTAAAGACAGTCAACCAGGGAATGAAAAATGAAACTTCAAAAAAGAAAAAAACGAGAAAGGAAACAGGCCATGAACAAGCATTTGCCCTTGTTATCTTGGGTTTGAGCTGCTGTAAAGAATTGAGCTGACATATGGCTCCACTTGTGGAGAAGACTTCTAACTTTTTTAGTTCAATTTTTAAGAGCCAGACCATGTTAATGCTATACAATCCTCTTGGCCATGGATCTAGAATCTTCTTGCTGACAATGGAAAGTGCAACCTTATTGTGATTTAAGCCTTGGATAAGGTTAACATTAACTGCCTGTGTTCCGCAATGCTGGCTAAAAGAGCAATTTCCCTTCGGGGACGAATGAAGCGGTAATTTTTTCCTTATCTGATCCTCCACCCGATTTGTCCCAACAAGTAAATTAGGGTAAAGGTTATTGCCTGGAAAGAATGGAACTTAATTATAAACAGGAAGACAAAACCTGCTCCAACCAATCCAATTGCTCTCTATTTCTCTATACAGTATTGGAAAGCCCTGGTACAGCATCACATAGTCTGCACTAAGGTCAATTTCAATGTAAAATTTCCTAAAGTAATGATGACATTTACATGTCAACATGCCACAGGCATATTACAATGCCACTTTACGCTGCATGTTCAAAACTAATAAGGTCACATTGTGGCACTGTTGCAACCCTTGGGAAGGGCTATTTTCATACATTTTCCCCATCCCCATTTAGATGTCATTGAGTACCCAACCATATGCAGAGAAGGATCTTGTCAGCATGCTAGAGCAAGTGCACCTGTAAAATGGCTGCATCTCTGTATACTCCACACGGAATTTAATGGGAAAAGGCCTGTCAGGGAACACTTGTACAGCGCTTTCAGCACATTTAGTGAATTTATCACTATGAAAAGAAGCTCATAAAAAAAACAAACTCAGACCCCTGACACAGCTGTGACTTGGACTCACTCTAAGAGTCCATTTGCCATTCTTCTCTCATTTCTAGCTACTAGACGTCATAGGCTTGGAAACAACCACTACTTTTTTTTCCTGTGTACTTTGACAGTTAAAGTCACATTTATGGAGTCAGTCAGAATATTTGACCAACAAACTCTCATGGCCAACAGCTAAATAGAACGCTATACACAATATTTGCAGCCTTTAAGGCATCAAAAATCTTTCTTATGGTTAAGACAGCAGTGTTGTAGTAGCCAGGAACTCATTCAATCCTTAGTCGAGTAAGATAAGCGAGTAAAGTACCTTACCTAAGAACACAACACCAGGATTTGTGTTACTGTGATACAACCCCACAAGGTCATGCATAATTCTACTGACCATGCTGAATGCTGCTGGACTCTCAATTCTTCCTGAGTTGTTCTAACCATTAAGCCACCAAAAGCTAAATGCAGTGAAAGGGATAGAATTTTGTATAGACTGACAATGTGTATCAAAGAGAAATGCATTAAATCAAGACTAACCAGCAGAGACTTCATGTCACACTGTTCTGTGTGTCCAAGCAGGGCCAAAGCTGCTACACCACAGAATGAGTAGCCTCCATGAGCCTCCATTCCCGGAAAACCAGCAAAGCCACCTTCATATGTTTGGCATCTGGTAGTTGATGGAAAGGAACATTGAAGTAATGATCACACAAATTATTTTCCAGTGTGCCTGACATATTATTCAAAGGTTGGAAACCCCTAATAACCTATATATGAAATTAAGGACTCAGTTTATCATGGGCTCTAAATTCTCCCTGGTCAACTTGTTTTTGTCCTACAACGAAATCCAATTTGTTTGATACACATGGATGTTGTAAACATGGATGAGCCTATGACTTGATCTTTGTTCGTTTGCTTTTTTTGTGTCTGCTAGAGCATGTCTGCATGTGTGTGTATATGAGGGGGTATTCTAATCTGTTCAGATAATTGTCTCTGTTTTGCATTTTTTCAATCCATCACAACAATTTTGCAATTCAGATAAAAAATATAACGTATGATACAGTAGTGATGAGCTATGTGTCCATCAGCTATTGGCCATTTCACCCAAGTGGCCATTTTTGGTACAAAGTATAATTATGCATTAAAAAACAGACCTCTATGTGGGTGGTTCATAATTGAGAATTCCGCCAAACTGTCCATTTTGCCCAATGAAAATCTCCTTTCAGTCAATAATTACTTGTTGCTAATGCTCAAAAAATCACTCAAGACATTGAATGAATGGAAAATTGCATTATCTGGTACGATGCTCTGAATTAAATGAGGCCTGGTGTGTCAAGTTCATGTTATAGATAGGCTCAACATTCTTTACATGAGCTATTAGATTAATGCATCATCACAAAAAAGACAGCCGTCACTTACTTCTCACCTGTTTCCATTAAGTGTAACTTTGTTCAATATTGCAGGTCTATGTCATTTAAGCTAATTGCTTTTTAATTGTCCATATTGAAAGCCCCTTCCCTCTCTTCCAACCCCTCATGAGATTGAAAGAATTGCAAGCGCATCATCTTTGGTAGTCCAGATGTTTTAGCCTGAGGTCTCTTTCAATGGATTGGTGCAAAGCGACCATAAGGTCATAAATGGATATGCAGGTACGGTTTAAAGAGGTTATGCATCTTCCATAAACAAGATTATCTTCCTGAAAATCATCTTTTGCCTCGGTGTCCATTTCGACGATGCGCCCATTTTGAGAACAGACATATACCGATCCTACTGTATTTACAAAAGAAAAAGCTTTCTGGAACAATTCTTAAGAACAATTTTTCCCTGGTCATCAGGACCAACAAGACCACTTTTAGCCAATAACCCTGGGCAGTGCCTGCAGTGATCAGTTTTTAAATGAACAAACAAAAAGATCAAGCCATCTGGATGTGCCATACCTGGCGATGAAGCTAGGAGTGCCTTCAAACAACTCCTTTGTCATAATATTTGTCAATCTGGCAACACTGCAGGCACAGTAAATACCTCTGAAAAAAAAAAAGCCCATAACATTCAGCAAGTCATAACTAATATACAGGAGAACGTGATGAACTTTTTAATACTGAAAATGTTTCGTTTTGAACTACTGAAACAAAATCGAACAATGAAAGATCTGTATGCATATAAATTCTTTAAGAGTAGAAGATAATGTATGTTTTAAGATCATATGCTTAATTTTAGACTTAAGCACTACAGGTACTCATATTTAGAATTTAAATAAAGCATGTTGTCAATGAGTACCTGACCATTAAGATCCTTGTCAAGAAAAATGTACTTGCCCATATTAAGCTGCAAGCGTCAGATCACAAAGACCACACCGTTTCACAATAACAATAATAATAATGATAATATAATAATCCTAATTACAATCCATTTATATAGTGCCATATATTTCCAGGCAAAATATGATGAGCAGTGATCTACAGTGCCACAATAAAGTTACAGCAATGGATTCCTGAATGCAATGAAATGATCAAAAGACAAACAAATCGTCACACTCATAAACAAATGGCCTAACTCAGAGTTAGGACATTGGTTATCTGATGCAAGAGGGTATTTGTAGACTACTATTTCATCTTTAACTACAACAATTAAAAAGAAAACACAATTTCAAATATCTACTGGCCATTGCAAAAATTGAGACTCCAGCATTTATTATTTGGTTGTTAAAACAGGTTTTCTTGATGTTCTGAAAACATGAATTTTTGACTTAGGCTATTTGTTTATGAGCATGACAAAATTATACACAGATCTACAGCATGTATACAAGTTGTGCACAATTTCTATGCTTGGATGTCTCACCTGATGTCCACCTCACCCCCTTCATGCATTTTAAAAGCCCCATCTGCAGTCCTCATTCTCATCAGAAAATTATACAATTTTTCCCTGGCAAACAGACAAAAAAAAGGTGGGGATGGGGAGAATCCAAACAATTCTAAACAAACAGGCAATAACTCAAAATGATTTTAAACTTATTGAAATGAGTCAGGGCAATGACTACAGTTTACCCAATATATTTAAACATATAATAAAGCCCCTGTATAAATTTTCCAAGAGGTGAATAACTATACAAGAAAAAATTACCTGAATGGAAACAATGGATTTAGCATGATTTAGTCTGCGGAACCCTGTTTACCCTACCCCTTTGCCTCTTCTTCAATAAGAACAAATTAAGAAATCTAAACCAATCCAAAAAGAACAACTTCACATATTTTCTGTTTTCTTTTCTCAATTCCAAATATGTTGAACAATACCCGAGAGCATGTGTTTATACTAAAGCAGCTTTCTTAAGAGATTTGGCCAGTCTGGTTAAATGGAATCACTATCATTACCTGTTGATGACATCAAAAACCTTTTCGGTGATATTGGCAAGGATACACAAAGCATTGACAGCTGCATAGGTTGGAGCCAGGTGAGGAAACTGACCAGGACCACCTGAAATAGAATTGCATTTGATACTGTTAACGAAAGGATATCAGTTGTACATTAAGTTTAAGCACGAAATTCACTTTTCTCTTCGCTTTTGCCTGTTGTCAAACAAATAAGTTAAAAGGTTATGAACATTCCTGGACAAAATATTACAGATGATTGTTTAAAGCCCCACGGAAAACAAACTAAACATATGTTTCGCATAGAATACACTAAATGAAAACAAAATGGAGCAATAAGCAAGAGCAGGACAAGTATGCTAACAGGAATAGCAAGACAAATCACAAATCAAAGATAAACTAGAACGAATAGAAGACAAACTCTAAGTTGGATCTCAAAAGGAATGAAGTATCTTTGGCAATGTTCAGCGTAACAGGAAGTTGTTCTGATGACAGATGACTTTGTTAAGCATATAAAACAAGCAATCTAATTAGGTTGTTGTTTTGTTTCTTTTTGTCTAGAGTTCTGCTTATCTTCTAATACTTCTTCATCTTTTTTTCTCTCTCAGCATATCCCATCAATGAGGTCACAACAGAGGTTCACCATTCTAAATGTTCTAAAAAGGTGTGAAGTGCCTCCCCTCAGAGTTCTTTATATTAAAGTGAGGCAAAAGACAGACTCACATTCTAACTAGATTGGCAGATCATCCCATGTGTGATGGGTTCACTGAATACTGAACCTTAATCCATATACTACAATTACCTGCAAATCCTCCCTCAGGAACTTGACATCTTCTCAAAAAGTCTGCAATCCTAGAAAAAAAGCATGAAAAAACGATAAATAAAAAGTTAAAAATTGAATATATGTAGCATTTTCCACCTTTCTATGAACAGTATCAAAGCGCTTTACGATACCTTAAACCCTAGCAGGCATAGACCCTGGGGAGTAAGTAGGGAAGTGTACCACATTCATCTCAACAGTACCAGTTTCTTGCTAAGTACTCATTTAACACCTGAGTCAAGTAAAGCAATTAGAGTAAAAAATCACTTAAAAACACAAGTTGTCGCTGGCGGCAATCAAACCCAGGACCATCTGATCTCAAGAGCGACACCTTAACGTTTGAGCCATCTCTGACCCATTTACTATTGCATAAAAGCAAACAATTTCTAATTACACATTGTACAATGTACAAAAAATATTTTAAAATATTATTCAAAAAATAATAAACCCTGCAAAGTGTGATCATTTTGTTTCTTTTGATTTAGAAAAAAGCAAAAGTAATCTCCTCTCCATTTAATTAAAATTAATGTAAAAGTAAAAACAAAACAAATTGAAAGAAACATGTACAAAAAAGTATTATGTGCATAATATTTTTTTCATAAGAAAATAAAAGTCTGTTTAGATAGAAAGAAAAAGTGGAATACAGCAAACAAAAAAAAGAACAAGTCAACAAATGGAAAATTTTAAATGACACCTAACATATTGTTTCATCTTTATGCCTTGCTTTCTGTCCAAAGTACTGTCTTGACTGATAACATGTGCTACTGACGCTATTGTGAAATAAAATCCCTGTGAAGTCAACAACTTGAGTATGCAGTTGTTTATGCATTATAATAGGTACCACAAAGTGTTTTTTTAGTTTGCCTTTAGATAAAGTACAACACTTATAACAGATAGAGCTTCAAAAAACAAGAACAACACACTTTATTTGAACAAAATCCATCAACAAATAACAAAGTTATGAATTTTTAAAGTTTATTTTGGACTTTAAAATTTTTCGGCTTTTTTGGGGGAACATTTTCGTCCATTTTTGGACGTGATTAAAAAACAAAATTTCAAACAAGTTCAAAGTATAACCATATAATGTCATTTGCAAAGAAAGCCAGATTATGAAAATATGAAGGAAATACAAATAGCTTGGACTATAATTGAACTATGACCCCATGAAATTACAGAAATACACCTTTGGACTTAGAAAAATTTTGATGATTTGAATTGGAATTTGGTAAATAGTGAAATTTTGCACGCTCATAAAAATTGTTCGGGACATCTGACAAGGCTATAGTTCCTTAAATCATCTTAAAAGTATATATAGTTAGAGCCTAATTTTTTTAAAGAGATTCAGTACATTTATCTGCGATCTGTGAGTCCACAATTATACGGTCAAAGCAAAAAATGCAAGAGAGGACAAAAAATCCACCGAACCTGACCTTTTTGTGATAAAAATGGCCATAAAATAAAAACTAATTGACCTAGAACAAAAATTTAAACACTGTTTTAAAGGTAATTTTAAGCTCTATGCTTCAGTGAAAAAATAAATAGTCTATTCATAAGTGAAAAATTAACTACAGTTCCTTTTTCATGGGATGGTAATCTGAAAAATGTAATAAAATATTACAAAAAGCTTAAAATATCAGTCACCATCAAAAAAATGCAAAAGTGGCATCATGATAATAATGTGAATTAAATGAAATACAAATACAACCCACATGGATTAAAACTGAGGCAGGAATTACGTTTGAGTTTAAGCATTGCATGAAGGATATATATATGTGGAAAGTGATTATTTACACAAACATTCTTTATCGAAATTCATACACAAAACATCACCATCTTTCACATGGTAGTAAAAACTATAAATTATAAATGAAGCAAACAAAGGTTAATTTCTTAAAGGAAATAAAATCAATTACATATTCACTCCATTCCAAATGCTCTACGCAGCTTTGCATGAACCAAGTCCAACATTTGATTCATTAGACTAATTAGAGAAAAATCTAACCCTATTGCAAATGATCTATAAGACGATTGTGCAGAGTCTTCAGATTGCCACCCAACAGTATAGCCTCGCCTAAGACCAATTTTCTGTATCTTATTTGAGTTTTTATCTTAAGCAATGCATTTGGCCCTGACATTAAACTGTTGACTTGCTCTTGAGTGCTGCATAAACCCCCATGAGAAATCAACAACTCCAGTAATTTAGTTGTTTCCTCCAATTTCTTAATATACGTCTCATCGTTCTTTTTCTTTTTTGCAAGCATTTTTTCATGTATTTTATTTCTTTCAATCTGTTCTCTTTGTTTGCAACGTAACCTCCATAAAGGTGCATTTTTTCTGGCAGCTGAAAGTAACATTTTCCTTTCATCCTTTGTTTGTTCTCCTAACCAACTGGTAGTTTTATTTCTTTTCAGCATGTTCAATGTGGATCTTAAAAACAGAGACGCATGCCTCCGTTTGTACAAATCAAAATCTAAATCTCCAAAAATCCTTTCCCCTGTAAGATTTGTCAAAGGGCTTGAATCTAAAATTTCTTTACTCTCTTTGGAAATATCACCGAAGTAAATGCCCCCGTCTAAAAAATCTGCCAACTGGCGTTGAAGAACTAAATTAGCTTGACTTGATATCTCCAAGAAAGACATTCTTACCAAATGTTGATCACATTGGGAGGAGGACATGAAATTAATAAGTACATTGTTATCTTCAACATTATAATTTTCTCCAAAAACAGGTTTTAAATTGAAAATATCACACTCCTGATTCCACTGCCCAAGCATTTCTTTCATATTTTGGACAAAGGGCGGAAATTGTCCATAAGAGATGTGACTGTCATTCATTAATTGCCAATAAGGGCCAGTGAAAAGTTTATAGAACAAAGCTATTGAAGCTACTAGTGAAAGAAGACGATTGTCTTGTAAATCTTTTTGAAGACTTTGAAGTTTTAAATTAGTATGGGTGATATAATCAGACAAGAATAAGAGGATATCTTCAAAATGAGAAATAACTGCAAAAGCATTCTCGAAAAGATTGTTGAACCTATTTGTTCTAAAACTGGAAAATTTCGATTTGATATTTTGGGACTTGCAGAATACCAACCACTCTTCTCTGCTACCACATTTCTCATCCCCCCTCGGTCCAAAAAGGTCAGAGGCAATTCTTATGACCCTAAAGGCAGCACATTCCTTATTATTCAAAAATCTTTGAAAATGTGGATCATCATCCCTCCCAAGCCTTTCGAAATCTTTCTCTTTCTCCATCAAAGCTTTTTCAGTTGATTGTACCAGACCTAAAAGAAAATGTGCATTACAGAAAAGAAACTGGATAGAACAATCTTCATCTTCTAATTCTAAGACATTTTTTTTATAATCCAGCAACTTCTTCCCATATAACTTCATTACTGCAGCACGGTCAGACATAGTACTTTTCAATTTTCTCAAAACAGATTTGAAAAGGGTATCTAGATCTACTTGCTTTGATATATTTTGATAGATTGTTGTCAAATCATCTAATATCTCAATGGTTTTTTGAAGCAGTGTCTCAGAATCATCTGAGGCTACTTCTGCATAACCTAGGGAAAGACTTAACTTATTGTCTAAAATTATGTGCCTTTCAAGGTAATGTTTTTTTTGACGGCTTGTCCCATCTGTCGCAAAGGTAAAGTGTGTACTTTCATTAATCTTTTCCATAACATGATAATGAGCAATTTGGGATGCTTCATTTGCAAAATTCAGTATTGTTGAAGTACTTGGCAGATCATCTGAACTAAAAGTGTAATTAAATAAATGTTTACTCACAATCTTGACAACATTGTTGCAGTTCTGAGCTGCAACATTAGCATCACCCATTAGCGCCATGTAAAGAAGTCTAATCTCATTTGTGAATTGATTGTATCTTTCCTCCCTTAATTTTATTTTGTGACCATCTTTGTCAATCAAATCTGAAATAATGTTTGAATAGGCCAAATTCTGTTTCTTTAGTCTTGCTTTCATTGTTTGTTCTGATTTTAATTGCCTCTTAAGATCGTCAATTTTTTGCTCTTTACCTGCAAATTCATTTTCAAATTTTGACTTAAGGTCCTTGATTTCTTCTCTCATTTTCTGCTTCTGTCTATTTTGTTTTTGAATGTGTTTTCTGAAATTTACATTTCGTTTGTACAGTTTGGAGCTTTTGACTTTTAACAGACTAGATAATCTCTGAGAACTTAAATTCTTTTGTTTCTTCAGTTGTAAACTTAATGTCTTTATCTTTTTGTTTTCCTTACTGAGGTATTCTATCTTATTTTTGGCATCCCAAAGTTCATCATCTTTTATTTTCATGATCTGCTCACATAACTTTTCCTTTTCCTGCATATGTTCGATCTCTTTTTGAAGTGTATCACTGTTACAATTGTGTTGTTTTAAAGGTGAATCAATCTTTTTTGTATTGGAATTTGAGCTAGGCTTATGTTCAGGAACTCTTTCAGCTAAAAATGATGAAAGTTCATCAAACCTTTTTCTAGCTTTCAGTTGTTTTATATGTTTTAAAACCATTGAAACAGTATGCCTCATTTGACTCTCAGAGTAAGAAACACACAATTTAGACATCCATTTGGTGACAAAAGAATGAGCAAGTCTTTGCTTCACACGAAATGTCTCTAAATCTAAAATTACATGATTTGTGACAATATGATCACTAATGAAAGTAAAATTGCTTCCATCACCCATAAGTATTTCTTTTGTGAGGCCAAAATTTTGAAGAGACACAGGCACGTTGTCAAAGTCCAAAATCACATCTAGTGGACTGTCCTTGGACTTGAGAACCATCTCTGTCTTATGTTTAAGCATGCCTCTTGTCACGTCAGAATGCGCAGGGAAAAGTTTTTGGTACCATGAAGTCATCTGTAGAAAGATATTGAGATAAAAAATTATTTGGTGTTTTCAAGAGTAACAGTATCAGGGCATAGTAATGTAAAAAAGTCATCTATATAATTAGGCAAATGATGAATATGGTGGCAACATATTTAGAAATAGAAAAAAAAAAGTTTTTTTTAAATTCAAAGATAATGCAGATAAGAAAAGAGGAAGTGACAGACAAATGAAAAAATTGTTTAACTTAGTAGTTAAAGAAAGAAATTTCAATAGGAAATATGTAGACTTCATATCTAGCATTGAGTACATATTTATAAGAATTAGTATGATAATAGGCAATATGTATTGTGAGTGCCTGAGCAGCGTACTAAAGCGGCATGGCCCGAGGCTTATTCAGATTTGTGCAGTTTTGAATATCCCCCTAAAATCCTTGGTGTGTATATAAGAGCCTAGTCCCATTGCAGACAGCAGATAAGGTTCAGTCTTCATATTGAACATGTAAAATAACCATCGGCTGTTAAAAACTATAAAGATAAAGTGGCAAAGCTGCTGCCCATGCAAAGTTGGAAATTAAGGTATGATACCAGTACCTGGCATATACCGACCAGTTTCCTCGAGTTGGTGAGTCTGCAAAAGGGCAGCACCTTATGCGCGTCAGTCGTGGAGTATGTTATTGGCTGTGGTTAGACAGATGTAGTAGGTGTAGGCTTATAGGGAGATGATTTGCTTATGCTGATACGAGTGTATCCATTCTCCTTTAATTTCCTTGCAGTCTACCCATCTTTTCTAACAGAGGTTCCATTTGGTTTTTTTCGTTTTTTTTTAAAAGAAGGCTACCGGCACTTCATTACTTACCTCGTCCCAAGTTACATTGCTCTCATTCTTGAGGTGGTAGAGCAGTAGCAGAATTCTGTGAGTTGGGCCTCCAAGTTGAGGCATTGCAGGTCTCCTCCCACGCCCAGTCTTCAGGAAATGCTCAGCAAGTGACTTGTAATCCTGACTGTCTCCTGGAATAAGAAAAATTCAAATTAATTTAACATGCATTGAACAATTTCCATAACTTTTGTTTTAAGCAGGAGAAATTCCTTATGCATTGGGAAATCATCAAAAAATGAACCTACCCCTAACTTCTAACTCTGCCTATATCAACCCTAAGCCCATCCTGCAAATGGGCACTATTTCATGATTGCTACTGACACCCTTACGAGATTTCAGCCCCTTACAGTACACGTGTCAGCATAGGGAAACTCTCAGGAGAAATTCCTTACGCATGTCAATCCTTCCCCTAACCCTACCCCTCGCTCGCGCCAATGCCCCTGACTCCTTTCCCTACCGCTACAGGTGGACACTATATAATGCTACTGACATGCTTAAAGAATTTCAACCCCCATTTCTACAAAAGCTTCCCCCTACACCCTTATGAGAGAAATCAACCCCTACAGCTGGGCGTGAGATCTATATCAACCTACTGTCACTCATAAGGAATTTCTGCCTCAACTGCAAATAAAAGTAGAATCTACTAAAAGAAATAAAGTATGAAGAAATAGGCCTAGCTTTGTAAATATAATGCTCTTTCCTAACTAACCTGTATCCTAAATTCCTCTTCAAAACTGATACGCCAACGCCCACATTAGACTTCCGTTAAAGCCGTTCCAGCAACAACAATGGCCGCCATTTTCTCTAGTTCACTTTTCAATCGAATTTTTCAACAAAATAGGGCTTTTCCATGAAATAAATGTATACTTACATGGAAAATAGTGATCTTTATGGTAAAAGTTACCGCTGGAACGCATCAATCATAACTATAATAATGTCTGGCTAAATAACTACCTAGCTGAAGTTTCGAATCGAGCGGTAGATCTCTAGATCGATATCCACTCTTCCTCAACCGTCTATAATTCCTTTTCACAAAGGTCTGCAATTATTTTTTTGTCTTTTATTAGTTACAATTATGTTGTTTATGACTTTTCATACTTACGGAGGTAAATGAATTCGTCATGGGGTGCATTGCTGTCAGCAATTGTGTCTTCGACTGGACAGGTCGTCTTCTCACGACTTGCCGGCTCAGCCATTGTTGATAGATCTCGCTTAGACGAAAGTGAGCAAAAGTTGGGTGCATTTGAAGCCCAATCTCTCGGCCAAGACAAGTCGCACACAGAAAATAATCACATCATTGTAAAGATGAGTAATTATTCTATCGGGGAATCCAACACAAACATTTTTTAAAAACATTTTTGACGTCGAAATTTGTAAAAGTTTTCTTCAATTTGCCAAACCAAATCCTTCTGCCTGACGAACCTTGGCTTGTGTCACATGATTGAAAAGGTCAATTTCTGGCCTTTCTATTGGTGGTTATTATAAGCCAATCCAACTTTTCTCCGCTGAAGAGCGATTATTTAAACGACCCCACCATCGCGTTTTCGAAGGGGGAAAGACGCCCGGTTGAAATGTTTTGCCGTACCGACAGTTGCTAATTCATCCTCGATCAATCAAACTTTATCACAGTAAACAAACAAGAAAAAGGCATTACGAAAAGATAAAAGAATGATGAGTTTGTTGATATAAATTTTATTGGTAAATTATCTGTAGGAGTTGGAAAATAAGCTCATCCAAATTAGACAAAACTCGGCCGACCGGGCCAGATCGCTTGATTTTCAACTGCGCGCAGGCGCTACTTTGTGGTACCTAATTATAACCGCAATGGATTGGTACATTGGTAGGCGTGATGAGATTATCATTATATCTATCAAGTATGGCATAGGATCCTGACCTTTTAAAAGGAAAATTTTATTGTTCCTTAAATGAAATTGACCCGGAAATGACATTTAGTATTATTTAAGACACAGCTAACGGGTTTGCAAGTTATTTTTAACATTTTATTATCCCAGATACACTAATTTTCATAGAGAGCATTGAAGTATCGCTATCCCACGCCATAGACAAGCATGCTGTGACTGTGTCAATCATATGACAGAGACTGATAGTAAGAACAATGGACAACATATCCAGTCAAGCCTTTGTAAGTTACGATTTTAAAACTTTTTAAACATAAAATTTACCCTAATGCCCTTTCTTCTGATATGGGAACCTCAAGCAATTCTAGGCTGTGAAGAATCCAGTAACACAGCCAAGGACGACTTGAATCAAGGCACTGAAAAAGAATAGAAAAGGCATCTTGAGGAAACGTTTAGTAGTATGCACATTTCTCATCATTACCAGGAACGATTTTAATTAAACTTATTGAATGTGCTTTGTTTCCTACCATTTTTAAATTCATACACAAACCCAGTCATGAAACAAGACACAATTTTTTTTTAACCAAACTATTGTCAACCCAGTCCTGTAGACAAAATAGTTATTTACGACCAAAGTACTGCCAACCACATCTTGTAGGCAAGACACAGTTCTTTGATACCAAAGTATTTTTGTCAACCATATCATGTAGGCAAGACACACAATTCTTAAGAACAAAAGTACTGCTAACCCAGTCCAGTAGATAAATAAATAAGAACATTATTTTGAAGTAAAATAATGTGAAATAAAAATGAAAACAGCAACAGCAAAATACAGAAACAACAAAAAAAAGAAAAAAAAAAGAAAAGGAGTCAAAATGCTCCACCAGCTCACTTCATATGAAGATGACAAATGTTTCAAACCCTTCAAGAGAAATTCTGTGTGATTATCTCGTTCAAGAAATGGAATGCTGTAAGGGAACACAAATTGAAAAAAAAAAAGTCAAACAGTCGAATACGGAATTAATAACAGGGTGTATGATGAGAGGAACCTAAAATAGATCTAGCCTGTAAGTTGAAACTCTGAATGAAAGTTTTGCAATTTACTGAGAAATATAAATTGTTAGGCAACTAACGTCTCAAATGATATAAATAAAATCTTGGGCCTACTTCACGATCAAATGATTATCATGTATTATCTTTTGTTTCTAAATTATAATGAAGAAGAGATAATTTGAAACATGTTCAGTTGAGCTGTGATATATAGATTACAATAATCTGGTACATTATATTATACATCACAAGAAGCTAAACAATTGACAACATGACATTTGTCTTTAAAAGGGGAAAGTCCAGTAAATACTCACTCAGGATAGACATCAAGAGAATTCTTGAAAGTTTTGTAGCATTTAAGAATACTTTCCTCTACCTCTTTCTGTGGGAAGAAAAAGTGAGTACAGGGAATATTTGACACTGAAAATTCCTAAAGGTGATGGACTACATATACAAATGGGGTAGTGACTGGCTAATTGTCCTGCAGCCATTTGTCTGTTCTGCTAAATGTCCTTTTATCAGAGAAACACATATTCTTTTTTAGAGTCAAATTTACCCACTTAAATGGCTGGTTCAAGAACAAGTTTTTTACCCAGTTGGATATTTTTATTCAGCAACAATCCACTGAACATCAACTAAGTTCAATCTTCAACTGCTGAGATGAGTCAAAGTGTTGGTTGGAATGGGCCATGGTGCAATTGGCTCCTACGACGTCTTGTGTGTTCATTGATAAATTTATATATGTAGGTCTGTTTTATGTTTTGAACTCAAGATGAGCAAACCAATAGAAAAGAACTGCTTCCCCTCTAACTCTACTCATAAACTGTGTGGTGTGTCTATACTAGGCCTGACAACTGTGCATTGGATCTAAAATGATACAAGTAGGCTATCAAGTAAACGAGCATCAATCATCATTCAATTAGCCATAACTAACATAGCACAAGGAAGGAGTTCCGTAGTCGGGACGCGCTAAGGGACTATCAAACTGATGTGGAGGTTTTCTCATGGCGGGGGGGCA
>JAOWAY010287663.1:0-15580 GCA_028565895.1 Goniobranchus geometricus | reverse complement strand
TGCCATAGCAATCCTGGTCATGACATCTTTTAAACATGTTCCATCTGAAGACTTCATGGAGCCTAGATACTTAAAATATTATGACCATTAAAATCTTCAAATCCCCACACTCAATCAAATGTTAATTATCACCTTACATTCATATTTCCCTTTACAATCAGGTTGTGAAAACATCACTTTAAAGACAACATACTACCTTAAACTTTTCAACGATAATTTGAAACCTGCTCATTTGCATAAACCCTCAAAGCACTTCACAATACTTCATTCCCTGGCAGGCATACCCACTGGAAAGTATAGAGTAAAGTGCAGCATTTTCAGCACAAATATCAGTCTATTGCCGGGTACCCCTTTAACACCTGACATCCCTTACTACCTAACATAACGGTTTCATGTCTCTTGGTATAATATTCTGTATTCAATATGGGGGAAAAAAAGGGTGGGGTGGAGGGGTTGAACGGGGAAGAAAAAGCTAGAATCCAACTCACCTTCTTAGTCTGCAAGCCATGGCTCCATATTCTCTCCAGCAAATCACACAAACTGGCAATCAATGTGTTTTCTTCCACTCCTGTAATACTGGCATCACTGTGTCCTAGTTCCACAGCTTCTTGGCCCATTTTGTCTACCAACAACCTCTTGGTCTGGACATTTTGGTGAGAAAAAAAACAAAAAACCCTTAGTGAACAGTCCTTTGTCATGACAATTACTGGTAGTCAGATAAAAATCCTTCATCACTTTTCTACAGACACAAAAAATGACAACAAAAAACCCCATAAAGGCACCATTGTCCATCAAAAGGAAAAAATCAATGCCCCGATAGACGAATGTTATATTTTATTCATATTTTACGGTTTGTAATCTCACAAGAAATATTAATCTGCAGTAGAGTGAATTTCAAAGTTTCTTTGTTATCAATTGCACTGAGCAGCCCGAACAATGCCATACAAGTCTTTATTATGCCTTTACTTAAAAATGTTGGCGGTACAGGAGGAAGAGGAGGGAAATCATTTCAACCCCTGGCCCTAGATGCAGACATCAAGAGGACATTCTGAAAAAAGAATTAAGTTCTAGTTTACCTTGTAACCCCAACTTCCTTTCTTATCATAAAGTCATGAATCAATCTTAAAAGTTTCATTGTTTTATGTTTAAATTGAGTAAGATGAGAATTAAATTGAGCCATGGTTGTCATCGCAGTAAGACCCCTGGTATAATAATGCAGCCTCAAGATTTTATGAAAATCATATCTTATCTAAAAAGAAAACAGAAACCTTTGCTAACCTTTGCCTTGCATTCTTTCAACAAAGTGTCCACAAAATTCCACTTGGTTTGAGCAGTTCCTTCTGATGGCATACCAGCAGGAATCTGATGCTTTCTATACTGGAGGTAACGCTGTGTAGAAGGCAAGTAAAGTGATGGCAATAGAGACTCAAAAGTAGATTTAAAAAATGAAAACATTTATGAGAATCAAGAAATAATGGAACAATTTTGCATTTGCAATATGCATTGCTTACAGCATCATTCATTATAAGGGATATTAAGGCTAATGTTCTTTACTTTACATTCCCTTAGAATGAAAACAAGTATGCTGCAACAAACAAATCAGAATTCTACACTTTAGTTTTTCTCACCTTAAGTGACCTATGGGTTTCATTGCTATCATATCAAGAAAGAAAAAAAAGAAAATTATGAATAAATAAATAGTAGATCCACCACTCTTGTTATAGTGCACTACATTTTCAATAACCTGAAAAAAATATATGTAACCAAATTGTAACATAAAGCACATCTACGCAATCAATGCTAATACTTTGGTAAAAATTAAGAGGCCTTAAAATTAAAATATTTGTTTTTTATTCTCTTTCCTTAACAACTGTTTATCATTTGAAGCCTTTTTTTTTTTTAATTTATCAAAAGAAATGATAAACTTTTGTTATTATCTCTTACCACAAATAATTCTTACAATAAGTTCCTTTCTAAGACAAATATAACTCAAGACACATGATAAAGGAAATATTTAGAATTTTATAAAACGACATCAGGCCAAAAAGTCTAAGAATCTTGAAAAAGAAGTAAAACGCTTCATTTTTAGTTTTCTCTATGAACCAATGGCAAGATAAAGGATAAAGAAAACGTAAAACAAAAAAATAAATGACGCTTTGCCAAAAATGTATACATTCTAAAAAACTAAAGGAATCATCATTTTGATCACAGTTTTGGTCAATGCGAAGCAAGACAATGCATTAATTTCTTTACTGATGGAAGCACTGTTTCTATCACACCAAAAAGGTAATGTTACCAGAATGTTGCAAACGAATCCCAGAATGAAAATAAAGCAAAAATGAAACATTAAATAATTTTCCAATGTCTTGCAATAGTGCAAAATAAGAAGCATTCCGATCTTCAGTCATTCTGCCCCATTCACACTTCACTTCCTGTGTCTTATTTTAAGAAGCAAATGAAGAACAAATAAGAATGATGACCACAAAATAAAAAATAATAAAGCAAAAATGTCACAGCTCATTAAAAAAGTACTAGTCATCTCATAAAGGTTGGCACAAACTTCAAATCTGGTTAGTGAATTCCATAGAGCTAACAGGGTTCCCACCCTATTCATTGTTAAACTTTTAGGATCATTTCTATATTTTCTCAGACTGTCCACAGATCCCATCTGCCAGTTGAAGGCGATACAAATACATTTATTACTTAGGCTTTGATTTCAGGCTTATGAATACTTCTAGTCTTGCCATATGAATCTCATTGATATAATTGGGAAATTTTGTGGAAAAAATGAGGCAAGGGGTGGAGAAAGAAACATCTTGCTCCTAACAATCACCTTGCACTACTGTACAATTAATAATTGACCAAATCCATTGAATGCACCGGTATCAATTTAAAATTCCAGTCCACTTCAGACCTCAAGTGGGATTTTCAAAATTCGAAACCAAAGAAGTGGGAACCCTGAGGTAAACAGGTATTGAGCCTATGTAAATCAGACACAAAGTTATTCAATTATTGACCGCAATGCATCATTGCAAAATCAAAACATCCGGCTACCTTTCCCAATAAAATGACCTGATGACATGGAAGAAATTATCCATGATGGTGCACGATTTGAAATTAAAAAGATGAAAATAATATGTGACAGCTTCTTACCCTTTTCTTATCCTAAGAATTAAAGAGAGTAAAAAGAAAAGACAAAAAATAACAATCATCATTTTGTCATTTTTTTAAAGACTGAGGGGACATTTTCATTTATGGTAACACAATGAGATCAACACTCAAATCATTTCCTTTCGGAAATATAAACATTCTCAAACAGCAAAATACTTCAGTGGTGCAAATGATGCAATTGGGTGTGGATGATATTATTATGATAAAATCCAAATTTGACTGAAGAAAAGGAAAGACATACATGAAAATGAAAGAAAATAGATGAAAAAAAGTGAAGGAGAGCTTCAAACTGAATTCTCCCCAAGAGAAGGACACATACTTCATGAAGCTGAAGGAGAGAAGTAAAAATTCTAATTGTGATTTGTTACATCTAAAGAACAGAAACAAAAGTGAATCTTTTGGTGATATGAAAACTAGAAAATTCATAATATCTCTACAGTAGGTTGTATGATGGGGTTTTTTTTTGTTTAAATAGAAGCAAGAATTCTGTCCATGAACATTTTTTTTTTTCAAAATAAATACGTTTTGATATCTGAATAGGCAATGGAAAAAAAAAAGTACTTGGATTTGATTGTGAATCAATACATGATTCCCCCCCACCACCCCTGAAAAAAACCAAACCAAAAACCAAACCAGGGCAACGGGGTACCATGGGAGAGAAGAGGTATTGAGAAGAACAGACAGGCATCTACAAGATATACAACACTCCCCATTACACAATGATGAATGCACAACTAGGTGAGCAACACTGAAAGACACTGACTGAAGCAGGGTGGGGTCTGAATATCATCAAATTCTTCATTCTCATTGTCCATAAACTTGTTTGTTATTTTAAGAGCAAAAAGGCAAAATACGGCTATCATATAACAACAAGAAAAAGAAAGGGAGTATATACAAAAACAAACTACTTAGAATAATAATAATTTGAAGAATAAGAGGGAGAAAGGGGGAGGAGGAGGAGGAGAAAAAGACGAAGAAGATGATGAAAGGAGCCGCAGGAGGAGGAGGACGAGTTTAACAGTTCAACCATATCTATGACACTTATTATTTTTATTATTTCATCTGAGAAAGAAACACAGGGACAATATGCAAAGAGAACAAAAATAATACGTTTTTTTTGGTGCCCATGTCTTGGTACCCTTCATACACCATCCATTATTATCATTCTTATTCTACGTGCATATTCCTGTGTTTCTTTTTCTGATGAAGGCCATTTGTCCGAAATGTGAAATGTCTTGTCCAGTTTTTCATTTTAATTGAGTAGGTCATAATTTTCTAATGTATTTCTATTCTGGTAATGAGATATAGATTTATACTCAATGGTATCATTTTTGTATTAATTGTATTATTTCCTGATGCATATTGATCAACTATCAGTTAATGATTAATGACCCAAAAGAAAGCAACATTAGCAAATTAAAAGCCACACACCAGATAAAGAGACTTTATGTCAGAAGAAATCATTCATAATTAAACAAGTGGTCATGAAAATCAAATATCAAGAAGAAAGAGGATTTCAAATTCCTTTAACTTGTGCAGAGAATATATGAGGAGCAGGATATCTGTTATGTACCATAAAACCCATACATTTGCTTTCAACAATTCAGAAGCCAAAAAGCAATGTTAGTCAGAAAAAAATGCCAGCAAATGCTTTTTTTTTTTCAAATAAAAGAAAGAGCAAGCTTTGTAAAGGCCTAAAATAACATATCAAAATGGGTCAAAGAGTAATGTAAAGGATCCAAGTACTTGTGATCTGATTCCTAAAACCAGCACTTCAGACTTCTGTTTCCAGATTCAGTCTTTTAGTTTATTTCCAATGAGTGACACGTAGAGAGATGTGCATGAGTGGCTGCTGGGTGATAAGTATGCCGACAAATTAACTGCCTTCCACTCTAGCCTTATACTGACCTTCATTTAATATATAATTTTAATATTACATTAATAATTGTGGGTCAAGTGCAATTTCTGTTTTCAGCTTGAATCTCATATTTATTCACAACTTGATTTTGAAGAGAGGAAAGTACAGAAAAAGTCATTCAAGAACATGTGATTGTTCTCCCTACTTTCTAGATCACTGCTGTGCCTTCTATAATGGCTTGTTTCACATTTTTCTTTGAATAAAGCTGGAACTGAGTTGAGTATTGCGGTTTTCTAGTAACTGAATCCTATGCTAGACCATCAGGTCTTTTTTTTTTCTTTTTCACAGTGATGCTCTTGATCTAAAGCCTAGATCTGGACATCAACATTGTCCTCTGAAATAGGTTTAAGTTCTCCTTTTCTGTCTCTTCTCCTGTCCTACTATCTTCCATGTTACAATGTCATAAATCAATCGTAAAAACTTGTTTTCATTTTTTCATGCTGGTCATGTCTGATGAAAATCACTACATAAATCTAGTCATTGCTGTCATTACAGTATATTTTGAATCTTTCAAAATTTTGTTTGTACTAAGATTCTGACTTCTCAACTTTAAAAAGATTTGTACTTGTTTGGGTTTTGGTTGTTGTTTTTTTTAAATCAGGTTGATTCTTCTAACATCATGATGTTAAAATACTGGCATAGAACACCATCTATGATCACCACTGTAGCAAAATCATGATCCAAAAAGTACCTATTATTACATGACTCAAGCTCTACCATTGCTTGGTCAGTTTCGAAATAATAAGCATCATACTAATTAAACTGTGAGAAAAAGGCTTCCCTGCAATTCAAGACTTACAAAATCTGACATAGTGCTGATTTGAGAAATCTAGTCCCATACATAATTAAGCAATAAATAGGGATACAAGGTGGAGGGCTAATATAGTAAGATAACTTAATGAACTTTAATACTTCAATGATGATGGATGCCTGTGAGAACTGCATAAGTTTACCTACAATTAAAGCATGTTTTACTAGAGTGACCCATGTCTCAGTCGAGCACCCAATTCATACAAAATATAGAAGAGCCTTGATTTAATTCTGGGGCTCTTGCCTGAAATCCAACAATCTGATGAAGATCTAAATATACATTTTCATTCTACATGAAAAAAATTAGATCCCAGCTAAACCCATCTTGATGTATGTTCCCAAAGCTACAGCTAGACCTGGTTTGAGTTCTGTATGAGAGACTCAAGTAAACTGAAAATTTGTGATGGCCATTCTAGGCACAAGATGGCGGGGCAAATGATGAGAACTTGAGGGTTGGCATCTCAGATATGACTTCATGATCTGCTAATTTTTCAAAGATGGAAGTTAGGATTTTTTTCTCAATTTTTTGTTTCAATAGAATATTGGGAGAAGTCATTTGGCAGACACACATCAATGTAACTAAAACAGTAGATTCATCACATTGTACTCAATTGCTCACCGCCACTCTCAGGAAATTTTGAAGAAATTCTACAAGATTCATGGAAGAGCATGACTAAAATTGGAGATCAGTTAATGTTCAAGAGAGGAAAGGCATCATTCTTGTCTTCAGAGCCAAATGGATCTGTTGTTAACTAAGAGCACATCTTCAAGTGATACTAGAAAGATTTTCTGATGTCATGAAATATCATAGTTTAACACTATAACTGTTCAGTTAGCAATCAACGAAAAAAAATTCTTTTACATCTTAATTTCGAAATTATTGCTTGATCAGAGCCAGCAAACAATGTACAAGGAATTGGAGCATCTGATCCTACACTACAATATAAGTACTTTGAAGAAGCTGCTATTGTACAACTGATTATTAATCGAGCACCCGACCCCCTTTATCATCTACAACAAAAACAATCTCGAAATACAAGCAAAGAAAGGGATTCAAACTATTCTACATTTTTCTGAGGCTATAAAAAAACAAACAGAGGATTTAAAAGCTCAAAATCCTGTTTATTCTCAATATTCCACTGCATTTCAGGTCTCCTTTAATAGTTTGCTTTATAATTGAGTATCACTGAGCAATCACTAACTCTAAGAACCTAGCAACATTTGTCAGACATGTTTCCTACTTGTTACAGTTACAGAAATCAATTCCAAACTTCTTGCCTACAAATGAGGAATTCATTATTCTTCTTTCAAAATCTTTCAGATTCATGGTGTCCCAGTAGTTCTCCTGCTATACAATTTAGACTTTGCCCAATGTGTTGGCAGGGTTTTAAGCTGGACATGCCCTTCCCAACAAAATCAAGCCTTGGACTCGGATAGCTGAGAAAGAAGAGGCAAGAAAGGAAAGAAAAGAAGGGATTCATTTTCCCTGGGCAGCCATTGTTCAGCCTTTTGAGAAACAAAGCCAACATATGTGTACAAAGTACATATGTGACATATAAGCTTCTTGTCTGTGCAGTAGCACACCTACCATTGCTTTAGAGGGCAGCTATGTCCAAAATATTAAATTTTCACAAAAGCTGGGACTAAAGAGCTGGCAAAATCAATGAATCTGACTTTGCAGACTACAAAAAGATTAACAGTTTTCTGGGAAAATACCAGGTTATAACATTGGATTGGCCAGCATTAGTCACATCTTGTTTTTAAAACTTTTTAGAGTAAAAAGATTGGTAAAGTCATGAGTATCTAAAATCGTGAGTATATGATGTTACAGGGTAGAATTCAAAAACAAAACTAACAAAAAAGATTATGTATAAATGAAATGTTGTTAAAAGAGAAAACAAAGAAATAGAAGAAGGAAAGGAGTTTTAATACAAAAAAATAAAAGAAGTCGGGGCCAGAGGCTTTTAAAACCAAATACAGAGGTCTCCTCCAAACAGGACGATTCGCCTAAAACATCTTTTGTCCCAAGTCACCTTTTTTATTTTTTCTAGCACCTCTTTGTTACATTTACACTCCAGACTGTCTCAAAAATTTTGCCTTTTGGATTCTGATCATCCAGCTTGTAGGGATATCTTTTATTACTACAGCAGCTCAACTAGAGCTGTTTCACAACACACCACAAATTGTCTGAACAAACACGTCTTTGTGCACAAAATTACTTTTTGTTTTTAACCACAAACCCAGAGGCACAAAAAATTACATCAAAGCCCATCACATGATGCTGGGGAGAGGATCATGGGGACAAAACTGTTGGGTGTTTTTCCAAAATTATTTCCAGATATTTTTTGTGTGGTTTTAGTCTAA
Source organism: Goniobranchus geometricus (assembly GCA_028565895.1). Classification (NCBI taxonomy): domain Eukaryota; kingdom Metazoa; phylum Mollusca; class Gastropoda; order Nudibranchia; family Chromodorididae; genus Goniobranchus; species Goniobranchus geometricus. The sequence continues at coordinate 7,317 of JAOWAY010287663.1, read as the reverse complement.
TTTAAGATTTAAATTCTTTTCAGACAATTCTACTCTAGACTTGAAGTGGACTGATGTAATCCTGAAATCCTGAAATCATATGACTTAGAAAACATCTTTATAATTTCCTGCAAGAAAGGCATTTTACATAGTGCCAACCTTTATCACTTATGCATATGTTCGTAATAATAAATTACAGTCATAGATTTATTTTAATTTTGGAGTCAGGGGTTCAAAATAAACCAATCCATATAGTTACTGCAGGAAATTCATATAGGACTAACTTGCTTGTATGGCTATCCCAGTTTCCAATAAGAAGGATGCAGTAAGAAGAGGGGATCTCAGGATTTCAGGAGTATCTGACTTAGTATGAAGCAATATGTCTTGAATCAACTGCATTATCAAATTATTGTGTAAATCATGGGATTTTTATTTAAATTCTATCTACAGAACAGTGTCCTGTCTGCTGGAGACCACTGTATTAACTTTTTATACAGTTGGGAACTGAAAAAGCATGGAAAGAGTAATCCTCTACAGGTTGGTGTGAATTGTTTCCCAGGCCAGTACAGTTACTTACGTCCCACAGTTTTGTATGCTTTTCCTGTACTGAAATCTTGTAAAAATGAAAATTTACACAAAGATTAAAACACAAGCAGGACAATCAAAACCATGAGCAATGAGGGGAAATAACAGGAAGAATAGGGGAGAGTAAAAAGAGTAACATGCTACAAGATCAAAAATGCTAAGGTGATAGAAAACACTAAAATGTACAAGACCAAGAATTTTCTTTCGTTCTTTTCATGAAAAGGACAATAAAACACTTTGAACAGGCAATGATGGTGAAGCTATAGAATATTTAGCACATGAAGCACAACAAATATTTCTTAAAATAAAAAAAGGGGAAAGGGGAAGTAAGTCAAACAAAAATGGACAAAAGGTTTTCTTCAATAAGTAAGCAAATAAGCTCTCTAATTCCACCTTTACATACATTGAACTGATATTTTCACTGTGTTGTATTTCTTTTGTTTGCGGATGAGGCCGAAAGCAAATCCCACTCACTTCTTTTCAAGTAACTGATATGTCCATAATACTAGGATGCCATTGATGCACAAGACAGACTTGTATCCAAACTTACATTTTTTTTACAAAATGGTGAACATGAAAGAACTAGAAACTAGAACAACATCGGTTAAAAAAAAAGTGCCAAAAAATGAAAGGACTTGAGGTATTGTAGTTGCTCTTCCATGGTGGCTTTGGGTGAAAGTCGCGCAATTATCAGGTTATTATAAGAGTAATAGACTGACATAATTATAGAAGAGATAGTTATCCACCCTGATCATGAAGTATGGTGTGAATGCATCTAAATCCAAAAATGTGAACATACATGGTTCTGGTCGCTAGCCAATAATAAGATTAGTTCATACATACAGGGGGCAGGGAAAAGAAGGGTTATTTTCATTCTTTTTGTTTAGTTTTTAAAGATCTCATCAATGTAAAATACTGCTCAAACTGCAAGGAGTTCATGCACAATCTTTACAAGAAAATGGAGGATCAAGAGAAGTACAAACATTTGTCAAAATAGTTTGGGGAAAACTATAAAATTCTGATGAAGTTCTTCCCGTAAAAAGAACTTGTTTTCATTGAATAGAGTTTAAAGATAGAGGTAATACCCTTCGGGATATCAAATCCTCATCAGGCTAAGCTTTATGTGTCAATAAGTCACAACTCGTTAAGATTTGAAGGTCAATGTATGCTTTAAACTATAGCTGATCATGACTATGTTCTAGTTCTTGTATAAAATTATATTTGTTCTATATTGTAGAATATATGCAGAGATGTGGGTGTGTATGTGTGTCTGAGGGTACATATCATTACTTCCTTGTAATACTGTATTATGTATTCAAAGTGTAACAAGATGAAGCAACAGTGAAACCAAGTTTCCCCATTGCTAAAAAAGTTCACCATACCTACTCTTGAATAAATCAAATTACAAAAATTGTTTGTCGGGGTCAACAGATGGTTTTATAAAGCTAACGAATGGGAACGATATCTATTAAAATGATTCACAACACAAATGAAAGGGTTCATCAAACTACCAATCTTCCGACAAAATGACACATAAAGCAACACCAGTATCAAAATAAAAGATGCAGTCTGATGAAAAGGCTCCTGGCATGAGCATAGAGAGAAGTCAAAGAAAAACTTTAATCTCAAGGCTTTCCTTACCTCCTGCTGGTCAATATCTACGTTAGTTTGTAGGTGTTCTTTATGCTGCATCTGGCGATCCTTACGTCTCCACTTGGCATTGTCACGGAATTTTGTCCTTGAGAGAAAAGTAATAGTTTCCTATTAGGCATGTGATGAAGAATAAAGAAACTGATATCTGGTCTTCATGTCTTTTCTCAGATCAATGTATTCCTCTCTGTTTATCAGATTTTCACGTTATATGCAGACTGACATACATGTCAAGACATTCAATGCATAAGTAGCTTGGACAATGCTGAGTATGGTTAAAAATGTAAACAGCTTTGGAACATCACATGGATAGGTTCTTACTTATTTGCTGGCTCCGAGTTCAACAATTCCTTGCTCAAAAGTGGAAATACACCGCCAACATACTGGCTTGGTGAAATGTGGCTTGCAATTTCATGAGGCTTACTGGCAGTGTAGTCTATGTGTCTGGCCCGCTTTTCTATGTAGGAACCTGTTGATGACAAGGTGTAGAGTCTATGACTTATATATGTTTATGTAAGGGTGGAACAAGAAGAAGCATAACAATTTTTTTCCCCTGTGGTTTGGAGATCAAAAAAGAGATCAGAGACGGAGACACTCACATAGACACAAACACACAAACAGTTTTATAAATGAGGCAGACAGAGAGCACAAAGAAGTAGAGAGAATAGAATGCAAGACATGACAGGATGCAATATGGCCCATAAATGGAATGAAGACACTCCTGACATACAGCTAAAGAGATGGAAAACAATTCAACATCATAAGGCCTTAGCTGATTCTTGAGAAATAAATGCCAAGAAAATGTTGACATTGAGGGATAATCATCTAAACATCGTTTCTCCAACTGAACAATTATCTCATAACAACAATATTGTATGTATCAATTCCCAACATGTGAGACTTGCGAGTCTGAATAATAAAATGGAGCCTACAACAGTTAAATAGTTCATATTCTTCTTCTGAGGGTTGCTTTTGTTTCAAAAAAATTTCTTAGGACTCCAGTTACAATCAGAAAACAAAGCTACTTTTTGAATGACTGTTGATGCATTAAAAATCCCCCTACATTTCGATCTGAGCAAGTTAAAAAATCATTTCTTACCCGTATCCTCTATACAGGTACAAGGATTGTAAGTGATGATGCGAGAATCTCCAGAATTATTGTCTTTGGAGTCTTTCAATTCTTTAATGCGACTATCAAACAGACGTACATTTGGTTCTGCTTCTTCCCACTGAGAAATAATCTTGTTGTCCATTAGGGTGGTGAACATTTGTGTTTCAATGAAAGCAGACAAAAATGGAAGGTGAGCAGCCGGCTGATCACTGAGAAATGCAGCTTTGTCAAAGCTGTGGACAGATTCTCTGTTACTCAACCATGACTCCAAATCCTGGGAGGGATTGATCACAAAGTTTTCATATGACGCAAACATATGCACAAAACAATTTAGAAAAATTTCCCGGACTGCGTTGTTGAATTTGAGATCATTTATCTCCGCCATAGACATTCCTTCAGTGTCCGAGTCTAAATATGTGATGGTATTGGCAACCTGATCACTTGGAATTTTCTCAGCCGAGTTGGAATCATCCAAAACGATATCTTCAATGGTATCTTCCAAGGAATCCCATAATCCAGTTTGCTTAGCTAAACTTGATATCTTTTTCCAAGCCTCACTTTGTTGTAAGACATCCTTCCTTTTAGGAGAATTAGGGTAGCCACTTTGATTTGATGGGAGACCTGGCCGCAAAGATGTGGGACCAGGCTTCTGAATCGTTTCACGCCTTGATGTGGAGGGATAAGTTCGTGAAATTTTTTCAGCACCAATGAGATTTTGAAATTTGTTTAAAATCTGTGTGAGTTCTCCTTTCAATTCATTTTCATATGGAAATACTGGCAGATCTTCTGGACATTCAAGTTCCTTTTTATCTATATCTACAAAACACATGTTGGCCTGAGGAGGTAAAAAGATAAAAATTGTAAAACATCAAATCGCCACACAAAAAAGAAATCTTACAGCATGGTGTTAACAGACATAGTGGCCAAGATTAAAACAGGAATTCAAACTAACATCAACAAAATTGTGGGGCATGAAAAGTAAGAGACATGAAATTTGACAAAGGAAGCGAGACTTCCTTGTCAACTTACTTCCGTCATATGCTCAGTTTTGATGCATTTTTCCCATTAGGCCCAGGGAAGTAACTGAAAATGCAGGCAGGGGAAAAAAATGCTTTGCCGTACCTTAGACAGACTTTTGTGCATTTAGACGACCTTGCTGCAAGCTATGATGCTTCAATCAAGCTCTCACCTCAGCTGAAATAAGGTGACAGCAAAGCCATGCATAACAAAGGAAATGTCAATTGTCAACAAGATGTGACTGTCTTCAGTGAGAAAAAAAGCAGCCAAAAATCACCAGCAAATCAGTGCTACCGTTTATAAGACAGGCTTCGAAAGACCTCCTCAGTTCACTATTGCCAGCTCAAAAGCAACATGTCCACTATCAACAAATCAAACAGGATCTCTAGCTCATTTACAAATTTCGTTACTGATCCACCTTCAGCCATTGAAAAGCATACAATTTTATCCTGAACCGTACTGAAGCTAATGCTGTACATAAAACCCCTTGCGAAATATATAACCTGTGCTCGGCTGTGGTAAATATATCCCACAAACAACACCTCCATAAGATGGAAAGCCAGCAGGGATGAATTTACAGTGTAGTGAGGTATAGTATCCTCACCTTTTAAAGGGAACTTTTTACTTTCCTGTATGAAATTGACCTAAAAGTGACAGTAAGTATAATTTAAGTAATGGGCAATGAGTTTGCATGTCAGTTTTTGCCTTTTACCCTAAATACAGGAATCTTTGTAGGGCATCAAAGTGACACTGTCCCACCCCAAGAACACACATGCTGACACTGTGCCTATCATACATTAGCAGCTGATGGATGAACACTGAACAACACATCTAATCAATGGGTTAAGCCTTTAGAGGGTTGGTCATATATACATAAAAGGGCAAAACCAAAAAGCCACAAATGCATATTTTTAACATACATTAGCAGTTATGTATTTTGTCATCCTCTGACGAACATGTATTTCCCAAGAGACTACATAAGGGGCCAATAGGGGAGGGGAAAGAGAGGGGGGTTGCAACAAAAAGTGTCAGTTATTTATTTTTTATTTCTGCTTTCAATGCAAATTCTTTGGCAGAAGAACTTTACATGAATTGTTATTCATACATATGTATCCATAGTCAACTTTTTCTATACTTTCTGAAAACTTCTTTGGGCCTATCCCAACTTTTTTCAGGGTTGCCACCATGTTCAAAGGGCTGCATACATTTATGGCAAGGGATTTATGCCCGATGCACTTCCTGATGTAGACCAGAGTTGAGCTCAGAGACAAGTGAATGAAGACATGGAAGGACAAAAGCGATGAGTGGAGGTATAAAATTATTTTGTGCAGGCTAGCAACTTCTAGGATTTTCATCTTGCAAAAAAAACGTTCTTTTACACATGCATCATGGGACCTCTGATTTTATCATACATCTCCAATAAGACTGGACACTCAAATTCTATGTACCATAGGAGTAAAAAGCAGAAGAGAAAAAATCAGTAAATCAACTTTTTCAGAAGCTGATAATACCTTGGATCAAAATGGATCTTATTACTCCCATGGAATGTGGTATACCACTAGACCAGAGACCTCAGCTGTATGCTTTTGGAAAACAAAAAACAAGAAAAGTACATATATAAGATGTAGGATTATATGCACCTACCTCGGAAGGCAACACCAGTTGAGACCTATCACTGTACTGGCCGTGATGAAGTCCCATGATGTAGGGCACAGGGGCATCAAGGAAATGCTGCATGGCAGCTGGCAAAATAGGGACGTAAACCAGTTGCCATATGAATGGAAAGACCAGAATATTCATCCCCTCAGCTACGAGCATTAAACGTTGGTAGTCTGGAAAAAGAGAAAAAGAAACAAACCATATAATTCTGAGTATACATCAGAGAAAGGAAGAAAAGGAATTCAGCTAATTAAATAAAGAACAATACTTTTGTCCTGGCACACATAGGCTTTCATACTCAGGAAATGTGCATTAGAACTGTTCATTTGCCTTTCTCTCATCTTTTTCTTTTATCAGTCCTACAGCACGTATTCAGAGATTTTACTTCGAATTAAAGAACCAACTTTCCGATGGATCATGAAAAATAAAAAGATAAAAAGATGTCTAGAACAATGCATCCAATAAAATGTGTCTCTAGGCATTCAATCAAGCATATAAAAAATGATGATACAGTAAATAATACCTGAAGAATAAAGCAAAATTTGATGCTCTAGTAGAACACATTTGAATACGTCCACAACTCTGTCTACACCCAACAGCTTAAACATGTCATACAAGGAAAAGTCAAACAGTGGAAATTCACTTAGACCTGAAATGAAAGAGATTGAATGAATCCACATTAGTCTACTACAAAAAAGGTGGTCCAATGCTCCATCGAAAAAAAAAAAATGTACTTTAATCTCCCACAAACCTTCCAAAGATTTCTGAATAATCTAAATTACATTTGTGACATATGTGAAAAAAAGTGAACAAAAAAAGTAAGTATTTTTCTTTGCTTTAAATTATCGACAATTTGATAAAAGATGTAAAGGTCTTATTCTAAAGTTTTTTTTTTAAGGGTAATTTCTCCTGTAATCTAAGTCACCCTTAACAACACCAACTGGTAGAAAACTGAATAGGTTGGGACATGGTGGCTATGAAAAACTCTTCTAAAAATATCTAAATTATTTTCAAGTCTTTTTTTCCTTTTCAGACCATAAAATAGAAGGAAGCTTGGATCTAGGCCTATAACTAGATCAAAACGCAAGAGCTAAAGGGATCTTTCTTTTTTCTTTTTTTAGATCTCTTTAGCTATCAATAACACTGGTGGCCCGGTAGCTCAGTTGGTAGAGCGGCTGACTGCCATGCAAGGTGGGCCAAGTTGAACACGGTGGGCAGTGGATTTTTTTTCAGGGCCCTCTGTTCACCCAGCAGTATAAATGGGTAGCTAGGTCTTTCTAGACTTGGCGGAAGTAAAGGTGGCATGGAAAGCAATG
>JAOWAY010286554.1:0-15596 GCA_028565895.1 Goniobranchus geometricus | reverse complement strand
TAAGTATTTTATAACATTATTATTATCATCATTATTATTATTATTATTATTATTATTATTATTATTATTATTCTAACAGTTTATTATTATCATAATTATACTACTATTATTATTTGTTAATTGCTGTATTCAAGTAAATCAAAGAGAATAGATCAAGCCATTCCAAAACTCGCTATAAATCTAGAAATTGTCTTCAATTTTTTTATATCCCTGCATGTATTTGTTACCGCTGCAGTAACACTCTGCACTTAACTCTAAGGAAAATCACACCCTAAATGAAAGTAAGTTTTTCAGTGATCTGCTTCTCCTTGTCTCTGAAAGAGCATCTGTTCTTCTTGGAACAATAATCAAAAAGTTGAATCCTCATGATCAAGTTTCATTGTAAAATCGTGTTTCACTAGGTCGGGCCGTCCTTTTTGATGGTTGATATTAAAGGCACTAGACTGCCTATGAAGTAAATTGCAATCTAATTAGCCATTATTCTAAATTTAGATAAACATGACTTGCAGGTCAATTTCCATGTAAGGATTTTAAAAAGAGTCAGGATCCATGACCCAGGCTCAAAGCTTTCGTGCTTCCGCTCTTCCCAAATTTAGGGCCTGCATGCTTTTCAGCTACATATGTGCCATGTCACGGATTTCCTTGTTTTTCTCACTCGAAATTTTTACGATTGCAAAATGTACTGTAAAAATTTTTGTGAACTGTCCGCCTTTAAATTTAATGAAATTGAAAGAGAAATGTAATTGAAATTCAAACTGAGGGTTAAAACTTCTGACACATGGAAAACTACATTGTACTTCCAACTCAGACAAGGGCCCGAATGATCAACAAAATTCCCAAGTGATTTGACATCTCAGTAGCAATGCTCACCACTAGGACCTACAGGCTATGAATTTCACATATATGTACATACATAAACTCATCTTATTGGTAAAGGTATTTTCATTTCAAGAAGTATTTATCACATTTCCAGGTAGGAATGCTGGAATCCAAATATAACTTTTAAAGTGTTACTTGGTACTTCCTTCTCAAGTATGGTATTGGAATACATATATATATATATATAATATAATATAAATAATAAAAAATAGTGGAGCAATTTTTTTTTGTGGGAGGACAGGAATTTTCATCATGAGATAGGCATTGTTTTTGTTATTAGTAAAATCTATTCAACTTGAAGAATGAGCCTAATTTTATATAGTTTTCTGCATGATTCGAAATGCTATATCGTTACTACTGTTATTATTAATCGATTAATGGAGCTATTGCTCAGTATGCTCCTTCATGGAATTTTTCACTTTTTACTGTCATGAGACCACTAGTTTTCATTTAGGGTGCATTGATGGACATTTTTTCAAAGGGGATCATGTGGCAGCTGAACCAGCTAGCCTTAACTTCGATGCTCAGGCCTACTGATGAGTAAATTTAATTACATGATTCTTGCTCATCTCTCGAAGATGCATGATACACGGGCTACAAATGATGGATCATCTCAACCTACATGTGTAATAATATATGTGGAGATTGTTTTTGACAACCTGGAGCATATATCAGATATTCAGACTACAATATTGTAGTTATACATTGAAAATAGAATGTCAATTGAATTTAATGTGATGATATTGGGTAAAAATGCACACTCTTCTTCATGACACATGATGATTGTCTATGAGTTCTATTTCTGAATGTGTTGTAGTTTGAGTGGTTGCAAGTATTCATCAGAGATTGTCTGAACTACTTACCTTCCACAACTTCAAGTTGGTCTAGGTTTATATTCAATGTATTCTGGTTTTTATCCTCCCTCATGGGCACGTCTTGTCAATACTGCAAATTACCGTCAACGCTCAACTGTCACTATCACTACCACGTCTTGTGCAAAATTGTCATTCCGGCACATCTTTTGAACCTGACTCATGAGGATATGAATATGACAGTGCCCAATCCTACCCTTCTTTGAAATTTATCTCCATCATCATCCAAGCTCCCACCTGTCCAAAATACCCATCCCAGAAAACAAAGAAGAAAGGGAAAAAAACAGACCCTTACCCAATGCAAATAAGATGAGAACGAAAATTAGGTCATCAGCGTTAGGTATGGTCATAGGTTGAGGTGTAGACACTCCCCCGCCCCCACCCTCAAGAGGATTTTTTTCTAGACAATCTGTAACCATCCTGGAGACTTCTAAGAATTGTAGTCTTACAGCTGGGCGGATTATTATTATTATTTAAAACAGAAGTCACCATGATAAAAAAAATAGATATAGAATTAGCTCAAGCTAGGAGTTGATTTGAATAGGAACCCTATCAGAGTGGTGTGTTGAGGGCCTTAAGCCAACCCTTACAGCCCACTATCCATGGCAATAAGCTTAAGTCCTCAACACATCACTCTGGTCAGCTATCCTGCTTCATACAGACTTCTTGGTTCAAGGCCAAACTTAATGTCTAGATATTCACTAAACAACGTACATGTACAGGGTGTAAGTTAGTCCCCCGACTTCATAGGATGTGTAGCTGTGTCTTTCTGGCTTCTATTTCCTATGTTAATTCATTGAATCATAGTCCCAACAATTCACTGGATGTTTGTCTTCAGGGTTTAAGGTTTGTGATGGTGTACTTAATTGTGTGCCCTTCAGTCTTGAGATTTAACTTACACCCTGTAGTTATGCAAGACACCCTGTAGTTATGCAAGACCATCTGTGGTCTTTTTTTTTTGCGCTTCTTCTCAGCTGCTACTGTGACACGGAGTCAGAGCATGGAAGTGACTATAAACTTTTGTTCAAACTTTCTTGACACACTTTTGTGTGCTTTAGGCTACCAATTCAGAAAAATTTGGTGCTTTTATTATTTGAATGTTCTTAAATGAACTACTCCATTAAGAGTGAGTTTAAAATAGTTCAAATTAAATCTATGAGGGGTGTTTGAGGGCTGTCGACAGGATAAAAAATATACAAAAGAGGTTTATACATGTAGTATAGTATGTTTCCCTGTCTGAAGAAAAGGATGTCATGTGATTGAATCCAGTCTATTGACATGCCCCACAAGCTTTGTACATGTACCATCAATTTATTTCGTTCCAGTTATATACTGGTAAAATAAGTCCAAGTAGATGGTATCTTTACCTTTACCCGGCAGCCATAGGGGCATCACTGATGACTGGACGACACTCTTCCAGCCTTCTCAGTTTTTGGCCAGTCTAAGGATCTAGGTGAGCGGCCATCTTGTCCATTCCTGGAAGTTGTCTTCCCAGCGCTTTTTTGCTTGCCTCTTTTTCTCCCTTTGATACTATGCCTTGCAGGGTAATTTTTGCAAGGCCTGGCGATCTTGTAACGTGACAAAATTATTTTAACTTCCTGGTCTTTATGATGGAGAGCAGGTCATCTTATAATGATGGAAGATTGAAAAGGTATAAAACAAAAATGAAGTTTATAATTTATAGTCCCAGTCCTCATACAAATTTCGTAAGAAATCGATGTCGAGGAATCAAGGACATCATGCTCTACAAGGTTTGTGTCATCAATGAATTTTTTCCAATGAGATATTGGTACATTAGTGCAAACAGATGAAAATTGGAATGGGCAAGATCAGCTTACAAGCAAAATGTGGTGTGAAACCCTCAGTATGCTAAGAAGAGAAGCAACACAGCCCAAAGCCATGCTGTTTTTAGTGATGATGTCATCCTGAAGTTTACATAATGACACAAACTTTTAGGAGTACATCAGAATTTGTCTACACTTGCTTGAAAGACCAAAAGTTTATGGAGGCATTTCCTCATACTGTATGGCGATAGGAGAAATGCGTCCAGGTTCATGGTTACGGATCAGTGAGAATGTTAAATCAGCTAACTGGGCATGGTGCATATGTATTTTCATCACAAGAAACATTTGATTTTGTAATTTATAGCAATTTTCCTGTTAATTTTTTTCTCTTCGTTTTATTCTCATTGGATTTTCTGTTAAGGGAAGAGATGTTAACAATTAATTTAATGGGTAGTGAATTTTGTTTATTCTCATAATTGAAGCAGTATCTTACTTTCTGTGGTTATGGATCATAACAGGACTGCTCTCGTTTTATTTGTCTTCCATTATCACAATATAATTTGAGGTCATTGGTTGTGTCTTTTTGGTTCACATTTATGTTTTATGTATTTTTAACATACATGATAAAGGTAACAGGCACTGATTTTTATGTTAGTTTCTTAATGATGAGTTCTAGGTTACACCAATTTGGCTTTCTACTATTATCTTTGAGAATGTCTCTAAACTCTCCTTAATAATACATTAAACCAAAGAATAATGTCTTGTGTCAATACAACAGAAAAAACTTGGGATCTCATTCACTTTCAAATCCCCTGATCAAAAGGATCTGCCATCTCCCTTGTAATCACTGTATTTTTTGTCAAGTTATAATGAAAGAAGCTCTGATGTTGGATGAAACTTTAATTTTCTGTGAAAATACTGAAAATGAGTATGTATATATACATGTTTGCTTGTATCTAGAGATGAAAACTATTGTGAAGACATTTCTAGTGCTTTGTTACTTCGCAATGATGGCTTAATTCGCTTAGTTGAATGATAAAGATACTATGTTTTATTCCAATTGTTCAGTGCAGTAAAATGAATAGATAACAATGTTAATTTGCCTTCTGTTTTTGGTTTTCTTGAAAAAAAAATTCAAATTGCGTGAAAAGAAAGAATGTTAAATGTGTGAGGATGAGATTGAGAGAGGAAAAGTCTGAAAAGATGAAGATGGATAACATTAGAGGATAAGAATGAGCGAAAAGACGGTTGTTTGTTTATTTGGTGTATTAGGCTCTTTTCGACTACAAAGGTCATCTCAGCACCCATTGAAAAAGTGAGAGGAATGACCTTTTAAAAGTAAGAGAGAGAACAAGTACCTGTAGTAGAAAAGCTTTTCAGATGAGGACAAGAAGTTGACAAAAAGGGAAACAGGCATTTGAAAAAATCAAGAACCACAATGCATGACAATATGAGATATCTGAAAGGCCATATGGAGAGATGATTTGTTTACAAAAAAATGTAACAAATTAACAATGGCCAACAAACCCCAAAATGTGCACAGCGATAGCCAAGCAGGATTTTTCCATCAACCTTTGTGTACCAAAGCACTCAGACCGACTTTGCAGCAAGTGACTCAAATGGCAATTTTAATTTAGGCAGTGCACACAAATGGAGGATGGACACTGACTAATGCCTACCTCCCTCTTCCCATGCTAAACTCTCCTTCCATCTAAGAGAGCCTAACAGAAGAAGACAGATGAGAAAAGATGTCAATCAACCCATAGCTTCCTCTTGGGGCGTGCATGGGAAGAACTAGGAGTGGTCCTATTCATTGTCCTCTCAATTCAGAAACCCAGGATCCAACTGGGGTGTCGAGGGGAGAGGAAAACAATAGACGTGAAAATGAGCTCATCAAGTGTCAGCTGTAAAATGCTTTCTCGTTCATCTGGTCTCAATCATTCACAAAAAGGTTAAGGGATCACAATAACATTTGACATAAGGATCAAAGTTTAATGCTTGCATATTCAATCATTTAAAAAATTCATATCATCTTATACAAGTTGTAAGTGATTAAGAAAGCAAATGCCCGTATTACTGCTTTGACAGATGAGTAAAGAGAATAATCAAGTGAGATTGAGAGAGGAAACAATGTCTTTTTTCTATTAACAATGGCTGTACAATTATAAATTCTCAGTTTAGTCTTTAGCCAAATGTGCTCACTATAGGGAGACTTGCCAACTGAAAGTAAATAGAAGAGTGTTTTTCAACCTTTGGGTGGGTCACAACCCCAAAAGAGTTCGCCAAGACATTTAGTGGAAGTGCCAAGATTTCAGGGATTGAAACAGAAGTAGCGATTGACAAATTAAATCAACTACATGAACATTGAATAATTAGAAGCTCTATTCCGTACTGTTTAAGAATTGAATCGATTTGTGACATAACCTTAAATTAATACATCTTTATTGATGGGGTCATGAAAATGTTGACGGCTAGCATTTGGGGTCTAATGAACAAAAAGGCTTAAAAACACGGACATAGAAAATAAGGACAGAAGCTCTCAGACAGGTGGGAGAAAGAGGAATTGTATCACACCAAACAACCACCTAAAGTGTATTGTGATATTTCATGTCTAACTTACGCAGTGTCAACAAATCTTCAATTCCAGGTAAAGAAACTTATAAATGCTGAAGAGGAACAACCACAATCTACAGGCCAAATCAGAGTCAAGATTTTGTCTTACGCGTTGGCTCTTCCTTTTTCTCTAATAAAGTGACCCTGTAAATTTAACATTCAGAAATGCATATATCATTTAACATGATGACGGACAATCTGTTAGTAAACACTGAAGCAAAAATGAAATTTATACTGTGCGCCATGCAAAAGGGAAAAGAGCGAAAAAAATTGCTATAAGAATTTGTAAACTTTTTGTCTTATTATCAATCACAATGAAATCTTCCGCACCTCAGCACCCTAAAACAGATAGCCATTCTAACATTAAGTTTTTCCTGATCAAACATTAAGGCTTTCGCCTAACGTTTTTTCCCATGATTCACATGTAACCTCACTTGAGAAAATTTATACCCTTGTAATCAAATTTTCATCTGTCTCTTAAAAAAAAAAAAAATTGTACACATGTGGTGTGTACCTCAATAAAGCAAGGGCCAAGCATTAAAACTGGACAAGTTGATGTGTTTTAATTGAGTGTCAAGTTCAAAAGTGGCACCACTGAATTTATATCATGAGTATTTCAAATCAGTTACCATTGTTTCCCCAATGTGATAATCACTCTTTTCATAACTTTGTCATGGAGTATTAGAACCATTTAAATACATCTACTCATAATACTAGAACTGACTCAGGACTATGTAAGACATAAACTAATGAGTTTGAATCAATCACAGGTACGCAGTGATGAGTGAGGTGTATAATTATAATTTAAGTGAAGCAAATTATTTTAGAAAGTGATGGTGGGGGCAAACAATGTAGATCAATAGCACTAAACAAAATGGTATCAAGGCAATTTAAATTGTATATAATGCATGGGAAATCAAATCAGATCTCAAAAGGATGAGAGTTATTGTCAGTTACCTACAAATAATTAATTTGTTAAAATTCTGTGCAATTAACTTTAAAAGAAAAAAGGACTAAATTCTAAATAGCAACCTAAATTGCTACTTTCTACCAGTACCTATGCTGAAATGCACAAAATTGTGTTACACAAATAAGTAAGTAGGCTATTAGATCTCTTCTTGAGATTTATTTAATCTTACTCTTCCATACAAAACGCAGTTTATTATGATTCAAACCTGGGTTCTCTAAAAATACAACTGTCTATGTTTCTACTAACAAATCTATTGTTTACACCTGAATCTACTCAGTACAAAATAGTGAACAAGTATGTTAATCATTGAAACAAACTGGCACTTCATTAGCAGAAAGAGTATGGCTGTTATAAAAAACAATTAAAAAAAAAAAAAACAAAGAAAAAAAAGCCGAAGTTTTGAGACAAAGAAAAAACAATTGTAGACGTAATTATAGATTGGCCCCTTTCTGCCCATTCAGACGTGGGTTGAAGAAGTTTAAACTGAGCCATATTCATCCATCCACTTTTTGTACTGTTCCAGGTCTGTTTGAGATACACTTTTGTTCACTTTTTTGATAGCCTCTGTGAAATCATCCATAGTGGTTGGCATTGTTAACTCATGCTTAGGGATGTTACGAATTTCATCTGGTCGCAGACCGGAAATACGTCTCCTGAATGACATCATTGCTGCATCTCTGTGGAAATATAAAAAGACATTTCCATGTAAATCAAAGGTCAAGGTATCTCTCAACTCATTCTTTTTCACTTGAGAACAAGGATAAAGGAAATTAAACAAAAAAGATAGTAAGCAATAATGATAATGATGATAATAATAATAAATTTATTGTCATTTTGTAAAATAGATAAATAATACTAATATCTTTACTGCCATGTTGTAGAATAGATATACAATACTAATAATATCTTTATTGCCATTTTGTAGAATACATATACAATTGGAATTTGTATTGCTGTACAGTGATTACACATTATTCAGTGTCAAATTCTCTCACATCCACACATGCACTCATGAATCAATGAATAAATGAATAGATAAAAGAATTAAAAATCATTATAATACAGATAGCTAAATAAATAAATGACAAATGAGCAAGCCATCAAAAGGTACAAATGAAAATGTGTTGGTGTGCAGTGAGTACATATCATTCAAGTCACCACACACTTCCCCTCTCTCACATGCAGATCTTCTGACACAGATATTATTAGACATACTCACTGTCTCTGCCTCTCTGTCTCTGTATCTTTTACTCTTTACCACCCTCCCCGACACCAACTAACACTCTCGCTCTCTCTCTCTCTCCCCCACACCAAGTAACTCTCTCTCTCTCTCTCTCTCTCTCTCTCTCTCTCTCTCTGGAATGGTTCCAAGAAAAACATCATCCATGTAAGTCTCTAAACGCACAAGTAAGAAACTGGGCCATGAAATTTTTGGCTCTTTATGACAAGAATGCGTGTTGGCCCCTTTCTTCGACGATATTGTTCCTGTACGTCTCTCAACATGCGTCCGTAGATATTCATAGAAGAGGTGGGGGATACTCAGTCTAGTCAAATAAATCTCTGACTTACACTTTAGAAATTTACAAGGACAATAATATAGTAATGACCATATATTGCATATTGTGTTCTCTTAAAGCTTCAGTGGCTAAGGTCCGATCGGCAGAGAAGCCATGTAACATATGACAAATGTACACATTTTTTCATCAGACTTTTGATTAAGAATGGTAAATTAGGAAGAAAATAATGCTTTATACAAAGGTAGAAAGTTGGACAGGATTCCATGATATATGGAATGGCTTTCATAAACAGTCAACAATGGATAAATCAATTTCCATGTCAGCTTACTTAAAAAAAAAAATTTGTTCCCACCCAAAATAATTCTCATGATAATACATATTTTTACGAAAGGCCACCATCTAAGTTGATTTTCACCCAAGTAGATCTTTCAACAAAGTATGGTCATCCAAATAAATTTAATCAAAAACAAAGCTCAAAATTTTCAAAAGTCAATATTGGTGTATGCAGTAGAAAGTTGAGAGTCAACGGAGGAAATAGGAAGAAGCGTTGACGCTTTTGAGAAAAAATGCCTCAGAAGAATTATGCCTATCAAATTGAATGAATTCAAAATCACACAAGAAATTTGAGAGCCATCAGGAAAACCGCCAGTGTCATTGGTAATCAAGAAGGGGAAATATGTGAGCCGTATGGTCTTGTGGTAAAGCGTCCGCCTCAGAACCGGGAGGCCGCGGGTTCGATCCCAGACCGAGTCATACTGAAGACTTTAAAAGTGGCAATTTAGTAACTGTCTTGCTTGGCGTTCTAAGACTGATCGGCCTGGTGTCAGTATACTGTGACTGGGTGAGTCATTCGAGTTGTGCTGTACTTTATGGCTCATGTGTGGCAGCATATAAACATGTCAAAATAGCACTGTCGCTGATATAACCTATGCTGATTAAAGGTTAAGTTAAACCCACAAAAAAAAAGAAAGAGAGGCTGCTCCAAAGAAACACTGAAAGGACCATCATGAGAGAGGCTGGGACTACTGGAATGTCCACTGTGATAGCAGTGAAGACAGCAGCACAGGTCAGAGCTGGTTGGTGATTGAAAGTTGAGACCCTATGTGATGTCTACTGGCACTACAAGAATGTAATATCTTTCAAAATCTGAAACATTCCAGTTCTTTTGCAAAAATTGCTCATCGAAAAACATGATAAAACCCATGATAAACATTAAAATTTAGCGTAATAATAAGCCTTCAATCTAGGTATTTTTCTTTATTATATTACAACCCCATAGAGTAGTCTCCACGTAAGAGGCTGCCATATTAAAGACAGATCCGCCTTGGAGGCCAATGTTTCTTTGTAAAGGAATTTTTTCTCTTTAAAACTCACCTCTAAAATGAAGGCCTCGATGCTCACTCCCCGCCTAAGCGGCTGCTTTCTTTTCATCTGTCCGAAGCCTCAAATGACTAATTTATTTCAATACTTTCACAAATTATTTCTCCTTGTGGAGTTAGATAACGAAATGCCTGTGTGCGTACCTATGATAGCACACCTTTGCTGATAGCTATGATGTCACTCACAAGACACTGGCCATGGAATCAGTGGTGGTGCGCTGTCTGCTGGTGTGATTGGTGACCTGGTGTCAATTGGCCCAAAGAAATAGCACGCACAGGTGTCAACTGTGATTTGCACAGGTAGATCATAAGCACCTCCAGCTTCCTTTGCTTGCTTCCTTGTTAAAACCTTTGACTTAATCGTTTTCATTGACTTAATGAAAAAAGCTTCATAAGTGTTTCCAGCCAATCAATGTGAATTGTGTAAACATAGGCCATGCGGTCAGTTGTTGGGGGTTACCAATCACATTACTCATCTCATACACTCACACATTGAAGATTTCTCTCGTTATCCCCCCCCCCCCCTCCTCTTCCTTTCTTTCAGAGACCCTTTTTTTGTCATCCGTGGATCAGCCTCATATGTGGAGACCACTGTACTAATAATGACAGTACAAGACCATCCGTAACGCCAGGCCTTGCATCTTGTACCAGTTTTAGTATTAGCCAGCATGGAAAGGTTTGCACTAAGCCTTGATTGTGACCAACTTAAAAAAGAAATTGACAAAACTTAATAGATAAGTCTAATGAATTAATGAAGAATGGTGCAGGGGGAAGGCAAGATGCTGGTTGCTATCATATATCAATTTGTGGGTTCAGTCTTGAAGGGGCAGTTTTTAAAAAGAGGCAGATAGGGAGAGAGCAATGTGCTTATCTAAAGGCATCAGGAAATTGACCTCACCTAGGTGACACACAGTGACGGTGTAAAAGACATTTTGGATTATTTTGTCAAAAAAAAAAGATAATAAAAAAGCCTCCACATAATTACAAAAAAAAATTTAAAAAACTGAAAGGGCTCCACCAGTAAATAGCAATAACATCAACAAGTAAGAGAGAATCATTAATCAACGATAGAAATAAAATAAACGCCTCCATATTCACACATTAGTTGTTCATCTTTTATACAACTTATTGCTGCTTTTTTCCAGTCTAGCGAATTACTAAGAAGTCTGACATGGAAATCAACATATCCAGCCAAAAAATGGGAATACTTGTCAGTGATTAATGGCAGTTGGGACAGAATGTGAGTGTCACTGTTGGTTGTCATATAGACATAAACTCAGCAAAATTTTTTAAATTCCCACATAGCACACTACTTAAAACACTAAATCTATCAGTAAAATGTACCTTAAAGTGACTTTTATTTTTAAAATAAAAAAAAAAAAATACAAAAAAGAAAACCTTCGTTTAAATTCTTTAAAAAAAAATCTAAACAAAACAAACAGTGTAAAACTACTTCAGAAGCACTCAACTGTTATTTGCAAGAACACCTACTATTTTCCATGCAAATCTTACCGACAGACACATGTAATATCAGCTCCAGAGTAACCATCCAGCATGTCAGCAATTTTAGACAGGTCCACATCAGATCCGACTTCGACTTCTTTTAAGTTGATGTCCAGCAGCTGCCTTCTTCCTTCCGCTGCAGAATTAGAAACATTTAAAATCAATGTTGTAAAAAGAAAGACTTTTCAACTTACTCTTCCCAACATTTTTCTTTGACTAGGGGTTCTTTTAAATATGTGACTTGGATAAAGGATCTCTGAGTCGCCCTATAGCTACGACTATAACCAACCTACAAAAATACCTTCAATTAAGAAAACACATATTAAAATTTGGGCTTTGAAGGTGCTCTCAACAATTTTCGACAGATTCAAATCATAAGTCTAATTTAAAAAAAGGAAAAAAAAAAGCAGATAAAAATGTATAGATACAAATGGCAATTACTTTCTGGCAAAGGAATATATATTCTCTTTTCCAAACGGCGTCTCAAAGCTTCATCCAGATCCCAAGGAAAATTGGTGGCTGCAAGGACCATGACTGTTTTAGTAGGGTCTTCACTGTCTGACACACCGCTCACACCTAAGATGCATAAGAATGAAGATAATATATTTAACCAAGAATGATAAAAACACTATCCACATGGGGACCTTACATATATGAAATTTAAACTTCATTCACAGTCTTCAAGAGACAATACAAAACAGGCTTGTATTCAATTAAGCAGTGGACCTATATTCCAATAAAATACCTTTTAAAATAGTGATCCAGGAAGAAATCCATACAATTTGTGATGCATTTGAATGTTTTGTTCCCATATTCCTTTTTTTAATGTAATTCTTTCAGATATATGTCAATTTGCCATGATAAAATGTAAATAGAATTTGCAACAAATCCAAACTAGATAGAACTGACCAGTGAAGATGTATTTCAAAATTAGAAAATGATTAAAAATTGGTCTCAAAGAACATTTTGCTTGCGATGAAAAGGATTTTGCAATTAGTTCTGGATCAAATTAGGCCTGCACACAAGCTGACCAACCAATTAATCCATAAAGCAATGAATTTCAATTATTTCCCTCCTCTCCACTCACCATCCATTTGCACAAGAATTTCGGACTTGACCCTTCGGCTTGCTTCATGCTCTGAACCAGATCCTCTTTTTGAGCAAACAGAGTCAATTTCATCGATGAAAACCGTGCTTGGAGCATAGAAGCGAGCCTGAATTAGGATAGAACAAAAACCGTAACCCAAAATCAACAAATAAATCCAAAATGACTTTACTCAGGAATGACGTGCCAGAGAATGATAATCAATGTTGCTACAGAGGAAAGAATAAAAATAAGGAAATTATCAGGATCCTGAAAATAACTCAACACCACCATTCCCATAGCCATGTATTGTAAGGTTTTGTGGGAAAAACAAATTAAATCATCAGTATCTCTTGTTTCATATTTACCAAGTCCCTATAGATTTAACAACTTTCTGAGAAAAACAAATTAAATCATATTTTGCCTCCAAGACCAACTGTTAAGAAATATAAAATCCCCCCAACTTGGAATATATTGTACAGCTTTGTGGGAATAACAAATTAACTCATCAGTATGTATTGATTCCAGTCTTTTATATTTTTCAAGTCCCCCTTACTTAGCTATCAGGAATGACACATCTTTAGTGAGAAAAACAAATTATATCATCAATATATTTAAAGGAAAATGTCATCAAGTTTTGTGGTTTTCTGCAAAGAAAAATTTGAACAACAAAAATCTTCTTCAGCATTTAAATCTTCAGAACAAGTTTGCAAGCAACAGGTAAATATTGCTACCATGATTTTGAATTGAGACAAACCATGGAAGTCTCATGAAACAAATCTATATGCAGTTTAAAAAAATGACAAAAAGAAAAAAGTAACCATTCCCCATCCACACTGACAGATAGATGGATTGCCTCATGCACATTATTAATAATAATGAAATGTGCTTGCCATTTCAAAGAGGAGCCTAACAAGTTTTTCCGACTCCCCATGCCATTTGGAAGTGAGACTTGAGGTTGAAACATTGAAGAAAGTGGTTCCACATTCTGTAGCAACAGCTTTAGCTAGCAGTGTTTTCCCTGTACCTGGTGGGCCAACCATGAGCACCCCCTTTGGGAGAAATGAAAAGAAGAAAAAGGGACAAATATTATGCTTCTATGCAAAGTCGGTGGATACAATTAAAATGTCTTTACTGTACCAGAGAGGATCTGAGGTGGAACATTGAAAACGTAAAGAAAAACATTAATTACATAAAAACAAAAGTAATCCAAGGCAAACACATCAGGAAAAAAAAAATGTTTGTAGATTTTGTGTTTCAGGACTCTTGACAACTCTAATACTTTATAATGGCATCTATTGAAAAAAAATTGAGATGAATAGTTACAAAAAGAAAACAGAAACAGTGGAAATGGGTTTTCAGCAGAGTAAAAGTTGTCGCAGAAGAAAGTGTAACCCTTTGTAACAAAAGCCCTCCAATACTGTTCACAGTGATGATCACATAGGATTTTCAATAGTTTTTCACGTACAGTCAACATCGCTTAATCACAACTTGATTAATCACGATTCCCGCTTAAATACAACTTTCTCTGAGAAACAGAATTAATTCCATATAAGGGTCACTGGTTACTTGCAACACATTTCAAACAATCCAAACTTTGAAAGGCCATTTTAACATTTTCATAATGTTTTTTTTTTTTTTAAAGAAATTCCATAATGTTTTTTCTTTTTTTAAGAAATTCCATCAGTTAAAGCCAATGATGTGAGTTCTTTGATATATAACACAGTATTTCTAGTGTATACAATAGTGTTAAAACACCTTAGATAGAAAGCGACACTTTCACTCCTGCAGAGAGACATGGTGAGACATCTATTTTTGTTTTGAAAGAGTCTACTTTGACAAAAGATCCTTCATGCGTCATACACCAATTTAAGCCATATCTAGACTATGGATTACTGACAATTAGGCCTACCAATGACAGCTCACGCTGTTCATGGAAGCAATGTACTGCGCTTATGTATAACAACCACTGATGACCAGTTTGTGAATGAACACATGCGTCTTAAACATATCAGTCTGTGAGCCTTGGTGACAATATGCACTGCCCTTAAAACCTTATGCTGTCTGGTGAATGTAATGTGCTGCTCTTGTGTCATGTCCAGTGATGACCAATTTGTGAATGACCAAATTCACGTTTAAACAGCTCAGTCTTTGATTTACTGTGAGGGAGGGGTTGCTGAAATTATTGCATCACTAATTTCGGGAGGATGTTAAGATCTCTGGTTAATTGCGACTTTGGATAAAAGCAACAATTTCACCGCTCCCGCTGTGTTGCGACTAAGTGGTGTCCAAGGTACTTAAATACTCAATCCTTCCAGATAAGCAAGAAATCCCAAGAGTAATTTTTAGTAACACAATGCACACAAATGGAGGATAGCCAGTGAGTGTACCTCATTTCTCTCCCAAAAAAATCAACCCCTCCCCAAAGACACAAAAAACAACCTTACAGAAGAGAGCAGTCAGGTGAGAGAGGAAGCATTTGCTATACTCTTAATTGCCTCATAGAACATATGTAGTGAGATTTGACATTGAGCCCATCCTACCTCTCAGCTGCGGTCCTTGGAACGTTAACAAGGGTCTTTTAATAAATGGAATGATGTAGAAGTAGTGTATGCATTATACAAATATATAAAGTTTCTGTATAAGAAAGAAAAGAACATTTGACTCCGCTAATACAGTGAAAATTAAGCTTTGTTACCTTCCAAGGCCTTCGTATTCCTTTGAAAACGTCAGGCACAATAAGAGGAAGAACAACAGCTTCTTCCAGCAATTTTTTTGCCTCTTTAAGACCAGCTATGTCATCCCTGAAAAATACAAAAGAACCTTTACAAAAGTGGAAGAAATGATCACACTGATAATTCTCACATTAATAATTCATTCATTAATTATTCAACTGTTAATTCAATAAATATAAGTAAAAAATCTTGTATGAACATAAACAACAAATATAATTGCTTGAAGCAGGAATGCAAATTATAAATATTCCCTTTCACTA